>VWYH01001038.1:130640-282267 GCA_013399365.1 Pampusana beccarii | reverse complement strand
CAGGAATGATCCGAGGCTGGAACAGCTCTGCTGGGAGGACAGGCTGAGAGAGCTGGGGTGTTCAGCTGGAGAAGAGAAGGCTCTGGGGAGACCTTATTGTGGCCTTTCAGTGCTTAGAAGTGGCCGATAAGAAAGATGGGGACAGACTTTTTAGCAGGGCCTCTTACGACAGGACAAGGAGTAGTGGTCTTAAAGGAAAAGAAGGGAGATTCAGGCCAGACATCAGAAAAAATTTTTTTACACTGAGGGTGGTGAAACCCTGGCCCAGGTTGCCCAGAGAGGTGGTGGATGCCCCATCCCTGCAGACATCCCAGGCCAGGCCGGACGGGGCTCTGAGCAACCTGAGCTGGTGAAGATGTCCCTGCTCATGGCAGGGGTGGCACTGGATGAGCTTTGAAGGTCCCTTCCAACCCAAACTGTTCTATGATTCTGTGATCCCAATTCACACCGTTCCACTGTCGGAAAGCCACGTCAGCCTGGTGCAAGCTCAGTCAAAGCAAGGATGCGATGACCTCGGGGGGAGCTGAACCCCACATGGCAGCAGGGAGAGGACCATGTCTCAGCCCCCTGCTCACCAGCCCTCCTCAACACCGGGGCCAGCAATTTTAGGTGCAGCCCAAAGACTTTAGTTCTGGCCACCCTGCAGCTGTTTGCGGATGAAACAGAGAAGTGATGCAAAAGGCGCAGAAAAATAACAGCGCTCTTCTTGTGGAAAAAATCCCACATGAGCGGCGAGTCCGTGGCTCATCGCTATTACCTTCAGCACAGCACGGGGCTCAGTAGGGTTTGATATCACTTCATCAGCCTCCAAACTAGAAAAGAAGACACTCCTCTCTTTTCCCTTGCTGTAATCTATTTCTAAGGCACTTTCTAGGAGGTAAAACGGCTGCCCCCCTTTTCCCTGGAGTCACAAATGTCAGGCACTTGGCTGCAGATATCTTAATGTCATTAAACGGTACCTTGTTGGAGAGGCAGCAGTGGACATATGGCAGTGGGTGGCAAAGCTCTGATTTCAGGAAGTGCTTTTTTTAACAAGGTTGGGGGCGTTTAACCTTACACAGGAGCCAAGACGAAACGTGGCATCGGGACATGGGAATAATGCAGATAGCGAATATACTGGGGACAAGCCAGACAAGCCCCACGGGGGAGGTTAATCCCCACTACAGGTGGCTCAGGAAGCAGCAAGAGTCGCTAAAGGGCAGTTTAAATAAAGTTGTAAAATACATGGAGTGTCCAGCGGAGCCAGCACCTTCTCTCAGCGCACTGGGACACGGCAGAGCTGCCCACGATGCTCCCGAGGCAGGAAGCAGCCGAACCATGAACCAAGGGAAAAAACAGGCGCAAATCGCGGCGCCAATAAATTAGGACATGGGGTTCGACAGACAATACGATGCCCCAAAATTGAGTGTGAATCAGCATTGGGAAGAGGGACAGACAATTCCCACAGCCCGGCAGAGCCATCACCTCCATCTCCCACCTTTCCCAGAATAAATGGGGCAGCGCTGCTGCCGGAGCACGGCGAGCTCTCCCTCCCGCTCGCCCACCTTGCTTTAATTAGATAAGTGAGAAAATGTGATTCTGTTTCTCTCCTGGATTCCCCCCCCTCCTCCCCTCTCTCCTCTTTTGTCTGAGCTCGTGGCTTATTTTGAAGGGGAATAATAATTAGTTGCTCCCTTTCATCAGCTTGAAAGTTAATGTCACATATCAAAACCGATGTCACTTTTCACTCTTATTTTTCCCTTCGCTCAAACAGCTGGAGAAAGCCAGCTCTGCGTGTGTGTGTGTGTGTGTGTGTGCACGACCCTGCACACTCGCGACTCCGGCTCGTCGCTGATGGCATTAAGGGTACATATAATCGCAGTGTTTTTCACCAAGGGATTTGTAGAGTATGCACCATCGTAGCGTCTCTAGAAGACAGGAGAGGCTTTTATAAACCAAAGGCTTTTTGTACCAGCTCTTTTAAGCACTATAGTGAAGGGTGAATTTCATTTAGCCTCGCTGATTTAAGAATATTCAAGTGATTTAGGCAATCAGCAGCCTTTTTCTTTTGGATTCTCCCTTATGAAGGCTTCCCAGCTCTGTTAGCTATGATTGTACTAAATATCCTGTTACTATTATCCTTTTCATTTAAGGCTGGAATAAGCATCGTAAAGCATTTCAACCTCCTTGCCATCTGTTATTTGCTCTCCATTCTCTCTTGTCTTTCCGTTGTTCCTTATACAGCTATGAAATATCGACCGCACCTACCGATGTTACTGGTTTTTATTAAAACAGCAGTATATCTGCGCAGGGCACGTTGCCAAATTCAGCAGAAAACAACCTCCGGTCCCTGGAGTTGCAGTTTACACCTGTAACTCCGAGGGTGTTTTCTTCTCGCTACTCGGCTGCAGGCATTGGCTGGACAAGTAGAAATATTTCTCAGGTCTTTGCTGGGAATCACTTAAAACTGCTCTACAACCTGCATCACAGGGTGAAGCAGAGAATACTAATGTCCCTTCTGGCCTAGAACTGGGAGTTATCAGCTCATAGACATGGGAGACCATGCCTCACCTCCTTGAAAATGGACACCATTATGCAAAAATCTAATGAATTTATCGCTTAAAATGCGAGGGAAGTTTTTGAACACTGTCAGGGCTGGCTTTTTTTTCAGGTGACATGAACCTTAGCATAGCTCCCTTTGGATGAAGGGAGCTGCTTGGGTTTTGCGCCAGCAAAGGGTTGGTCCATAAACTCCTTGCTGAGCGATGATGCTCTGTAAGGTGATTCTGCAGGAGCCAGGGCACCGTCACCACAGGAGCAAAGGCTTTTGGGACAGGTACTGGGGACACAGCAGAGCAGCGACTTTTGAGAGATGCTGTCTGGCCTGTTCAAGACACCTATTTCACCGATACCAATGTTGGTGGCTGAGCTGAAAGCAGTTCACGCACTCACAAGCGTGCTTCATAAAAAACAGGGAAGGAAAAAATCTTAGGCGATCTTATCTATCCTTAATTACCTAAACATTTCAGAGGAGAATTGCATCTGGAATATTGTGTCCAGTTCTGGGCCCCTCAGTTCCAGAAGGACAGGGAACTGCTGGAGAGAGTCCAGTGCAGGGCAACAAAGATGATGAAGGGAGTGGAGCATCTCCCGTGTGAGGAAAGGCTGAGGGAGCTGGGTCTCTTTAGTTTGGAGAAGAGGAGACTGAGGGGTGACCTTATTAGCGTTTATAAATATATAAAGGGGGAGTGTCACGAGGATGGAGCCAGGCTCTTCGCAGTGGCAAACAATGATAGGACAAGGGGTAATGGGTTCAAGCTGGAACACAAGAGGTTCCACTTAAATTGGAGAAGAAACTTCTTCTCAGTGAGGGTGACAGAGCCTGGTCCAGGCTGCCCGGGGAGGTTGTGGAGTCTCCTTCTCTGCAGACATTCAAAACCCGTCTGGACCCCTTCCTGTGTAACCTCATCTGGGTGTTCCTGCTTTGGTGGGGGGATCGGACTGGACGATCTTTTGAGGTCCCTTCCAATCTCTCGCATACTGTGATACTGTGAGAGATTCAGCTCTAGATTCAGACACCTAAATAGGTACATACAAGCAAGTATTTACTTGTCAGCTAGACATGTGTAAACTCACATTTTAATTAATAGAGGTTTAGTCAACACACTTAACAAAGTCCCCAGAGCAATCTGAGCTGAGCGGCTGCATCACTCACTGGGGGAAGCAGCGAGTATCAGTGTCCCCTTCTGGCCTGGAACTGCGAGCCATCAGCTCTGCGGAAGGGGCTGTGTTCCTCGGACCATGCCTCACACCGTGCCACATTAATTTGCCCATAACCAGATGTCAACCCAAACTGCAGGGTGATTACTTCGTCCCTCTAGTGGGATTTTTGACATCCACTTGCCCTGGGTGCTGTGCTTGGGTCACAATCACATGAGGGAGTCTAAATGTCATCACTGGGTCAGCGTTGACTCCACGGAATACGCGATCAATGTGATGTGCTACACCGTGAAGTTGACCCTTTCAAGACTTTCCCTAATGAGCTGTTCATACACAAGTTTTAGCCTGGGGAAGGCTCTGGGGGTACACTATTGTGGCCTTTCCACGCTTAAAGGAGGCTTATAAGAAAGATGGGATAGACACTTTAATAGGACCTGTAGCGGCAGGACAAGGGGAAACGGTTTTAAACTAAAAGAGGGGAGATTCAGACTAGATATAAGGAAGAAATTCTTTATGTTCAGGGCAGTGAAACACCAGGTTGTCCAGAGAGGTGGTGGATGCCCCATCCCTGCAGACATCCCAGGCCAGGCTGGACGGGGCTCTGAGCAACCTGATCTGGTGAAGATGTCCCTGCTCATGGCAGGGGTGGCACTGGATGAGCTTTGAAGGTCCCTTCCAACCCAAACCATTCTGTGATTCTATGATAAGTCACTCCCATCTCGGCAGGCAGGCCCGAGCTTGAGCAAACTGGATTACAAACCAGTTGTTTTTGTTCCTGGCTGGTAGTTTGAGTGAGGACATTTACTTTGCTAAACTTTTCGTGACATTTCTTCTCCTACTAATTACATCAGTATTATGAACACTTGCTTGCAAGTGGGCTTTGTTCTGGTATCTTCTAAGTCTCAGTTACAAAACCCTCTTCAGTATCACATTAAAAAAAAATCTTTTTATTCTCCAATCTCTAATCCAGTAAAATCCTCACAGGTATTCTCCGAAAGGACTCTCACTGTGCTCCTGCATAGACTTGGGCTACAGCAGTACACAGTTAATTTAAAAAGGAAATATGTTTACTGCTACAGAGTGAAATTTCCTGCTCATTAAATGCTACACTGGAAAGCTCTCAAGATTTTTAACATTTTTGAAGTAATGCCCAGAGAGGTTAAAATAACGTTTCCCTTATGCCTTATAACTCATCTGTCTAGTTTACTGTTCTTCATACAAAGGACCCTTTGTGCTATCTGCCTAAAGAAACAGGCTTCAGCTAAAAATACAAATACAGAAGTTAGATTATCCACATTACGATAGGGTTTCGCTCCAACAAACTGCTGCTTCAGCTCTTTATGCATAACTCTAAGGGAATTTTTAAAAACATTATGTACATTATGTATTCGATTAATCTGAGAGCAGTGAAGGCGATTTTTTGTCTCGCATAAACCCTGGGTTCAGACTCGCCCTGTGTCTCACGCCAGCCTGATTTGAGAGCTGCAGCAAGGACCTCCTGGGATGGAGGAAGGCGTTGGGGAAGGATCTGAAGCAACATCAGCTCCCTACTGCATAAACCTCCTTCAGGTGAGAAGAGGGCACTCTAATTAAGATAAAATTACCCCAAACCCTGAAAACGGCGGACGCCAGCCTTCGATACCTCCCCTCGGCCAGGTATGAACCGCCCAGCTGGCCCTGCCGGTGGTGGCCGAGCAAGAAGGAGCTCTGGAGTGGTGATGTGAGTGGTCCCTGCCCACAACCATCTCCAGCCCAGCCCAAGCTTCCCCAGCAGGTTGCCTGACCTGATATTCAAAATATTGCCAGCTCCAAGCTTCCAGGCACAATCCCAGCTCTCTGGTGCACTCGGTATATTTATGAATCACATGCATCGACTTCTTGGAGTCGCAGCGCTGCCTTCAGATTAAACCAAAAGGCTTCGTGACATTAGCTGACAGTCTCACAATATGACGAGATAAACACATGACAGAAAATCTGGTTTGCAGGCACCGGCGGCTTGGTGACGGAATGCCATGTGCATAGATCTCAAGCCTAGCAAGGAGGACAGAGCAGCCTCTTTTCCTGAAATGAGGTTTCAATGTGACGTGTTTATGGCGGTAGAGCTGACTAAACACTGTAATGTCATCAGTGCCACGTAAAGCTAACTGCTGTCCTCTTCTCTGAACTGTTTGCACAGGGCAGGTATTGCTAGCAGTAAGATGATGAGAGTTTTTTAAATACACAGGAAGATAAATCATTGATCCACCACGCTTGGAATTTACCTGATACTGAGGCTTAAAGAAATGCGACTCTCACCATGCAATCTCTGTCTTGCTGCCTAAATAAACCTCCTAAGTTCCCCCAAAGGTTACTACAGCGGTGAGTGACGTTTCTTTCGTTTATGGGCAGTCACCTATACAAACATCCATATGCACAGAGATGTACCTCAAACATGCCGCAAACACCAAAATGGCTGAAGCTTCTATGATGCTTCACAAAACCAAGTAATCTCCTGATACATCCACCCTACAACACATTGACGCATGAATCCATCTGCAATGAGTCTCCAAAATGCTTCTTGCCTATGGTGTAAATCTATTTTTTTCCTGAAGATCCCTCCTGAGCGCTGGGGCCATGGGCAGGACAAGGCAACGCAAGTGACCACATGTGAGGAGTTAATTTCAGATATGCGTCTTTCTAAGGCCGCTGCTTCAGCAACAACAGAGAAATATTTTGTAAAAAATAGGAAAATTTGCTGGAAAACCCGCACATTAAGAAACTGAGAGGACTGGGAAACAAAGAAACTCCTCGAAACAGCTTAAACTTCTGAGAAATAATTCAGCAAATTTTTAGTGAAGGGTATCCCTTTAGAAAAACTTAGAAATTTGGTACGGGGGGAATTTAAGGAACTGCTAATGTCACCTGCACACCTGCATCCTTCTTTTTTAAATTTTTTATTTAATGCAGTTTCTTCCTCCAGTATATAACTAAGGGCATGTTCCTGCACTGATTCTGTTCCTGCTGCTGCCTTTTCTTCTCCCTCTCTAAGCCTGTACCGGCTCTGACTGTATCTGCAAAAGCTTCATTTAAATCTGAGCTCTTTGAGCAGCCCGTCCCCGGGAAATCACAGGGGTTACTACTCATCCCTTGCGTTTTTCACTTTCAGAGAAATTGGAGCTTCTTGCGCTTTCATTATGGCATCTTTTTGAATTTGTCTGCTTTTCCCACAAATGGATTTCAAAGCATCAGAGTTGTCTGGGCTTTTCAAAGAGGCCTAATTGAACCATAATAAGAATGTTAGAGCCTAATTCACTTAGGCTCTCTGGGAAGCTTCCTTTTCATACTTATTCCAGCACTGCTTTCTTGAAGCCTAATGACCTTTAGTAAATTGACCAATTAATTTCTTATTTTGATGAACATAAGTAATTCGTAAATGCTGGTAGTGGGCATCAGCTTCTGAATGTACCATTACCTCATTTTCACCGCAGAGCAGAGGTGGGTTGTTCTTATTCCTTGTCAGATTCTCCATTTTCTTGGAGCAAGCTGCTCTTCCGTGTAACTTTAGAGACCCTTTAAATGTGCCTGAGAAATGACACTACCATCTCAACAGCCCAACTGGGCACCAGGGATCTTCCATCTGCTCTCTCACCGTTACTGATCCCTTCTCCTCTGCAGGATCTTGCCCCCAAATTGCCATTCGCTGCCGAAATATAACTCATTGGCATTTGTAATATTTTTGACATAAATCATTTTCTTCTCCTCTCCGTCACCTTTCCTTACCCTCACTGACAGACACGGGGCTTTCAGGTGGGCTTTGTGTTTGCTTAGACTAATTTGCCTAATCTAAAACTCATCCCAGTGGTCCTTACTGTTGTCACACCCCTTGCATCCTTCCAGACAACTCCTCTCCTTGGGGCTTCAAACACTTGTAGACATTTATCCCTCTTTACCTGTCATTAGGCCAAGTCATGCATATTTGCATCTTTTAATATTTTTTTTTCCCCTCACATCAGTTCCTTCAGTCTTTTAATCATTTGTGTTGCTCTTCTCTAAATTACCTCCAATTTGTCTACACACCTCTGGTTCTCAGGCACCATGAAGATGCTGTTTAGACAAATCTGCCTCTGAGGACACAGGTTCATAGAAGGCTTCTTAATGCCTTCATGGTGGAGACATTTCATTTTGCTACTGGACACCGTGATTTTAAAGAGGGTTTAAAGAAAGCACACACGATTACATCCTTGCAGAGTGCAACAAAAGCTGACTGCCATTCAGCCGAGCTGCTCAGCTCTCACCCATCGCTGCAATATCTGCCTCTCTGCCAGCGCTGCTCTGGGCAACTTATTCCAATCCTTGTCCTCTTCCCACTTCTCGTCCCTCCTCAGCACAAGAGGGAAGCTTCATGCACTCGGAGTCTTGTTTTCCCAGCCTTTCTGTTATTAATAAACACGTTGCTACGTTTTTTATGTCAGAGAAAACAGATACGACTTCGGACTTGGAGCAGAAAGCGGGAAAGTTTCCAAGGAGCTTCGGTGCATCCTTGCTATGGGTTGGCAGCACATTGTTGCACAGCCAGCACCTTCACAGCTTCCCCATCCCCAGCTGACGCCGGGCACGACTGCAGCTCTGAGCAGCTCCAGCTGTTGTTCGTACCAGTAGAAAACATGTCTTGTTATTCACCAGATCCTCCCAACAGCCCACGTGGGAGGCATCACTTCCCTCCAGCTTACAGTGTAAGAAATGGGGGCAGAAAGGTGAAACAACCTGCCCAAGGCACATTAAGACTGCTTAGGGCCTGGCAGAAACCTTTGCTTGTTCGGATAGCTCAGACTGTGCTGGTTTCCAGTCAGTAAAGCCTCCATTATACAGTATATTTTTTGCAGGAGCTCACTGGAGTTGTAATAAGCTTATCAAGGGGATAACTGTTAGGATAAATCCTACAATCTTGTCCATCAGGCAGGAAGATAAATACGTAGAAAAATCCAGTAAATTCAGCTTTTGCAGATGTGTCAGTCGGCTGCTTTCCACTCAGTGCAAGCAATCAGGAGGACTCCTACAACCAGCACCAGTGCTGGAAATTACCCACCTCATCCAGACCTCACAGCACAGGTTGCATGTTTTGGTTAAACCGATTTTACACGACTGCACTACCAGCAGCACTAAAGTAACTCCAAAAATGTTACCGTATGAGCTGGAGCGCAGCTCCAGTGCACTGGATCCAGTTATTTACCAAATCCCAGCTTAACACACGTCATTCTCTGAACTGCCTCTTTGCCTTATGCAGATGGATCAGTAACCTTTAAAGCACTGTTATTCTCTCCTCGTAACAAGGCTTGGGTGCTGCTTTTCCTAATGCTGCAGACCGTAAGACTTTGTACGAGCTCTGTCTGCAAAATTAAAAGTTGGCCAGAGCACAGCCTTTCAACTCGCCTTGCAAGCAAATCCTGGTTCCTTCCCTGCCATTGCCCTCCAGCCCGGTGGGGAAAGAATTAAGAGAAGCAGAAAGAATTCAATACCCAAAGAGGAGCTTTTAGAAAGGCAGAGAAAAGCAGGAAGACAGCAAACTCAACGCCCTTCCAGGAGAACAGGAGGCTCAGCTGCAAATCTGCTTCCCTGAGGCTTTCGGAAAGGGACGGCGTGAGGGACACGAGTGGTGAGATTTGCTGTCCCCAGGTGCAACTTGCAACCCAGAGTGACACGAAGCCATTAGAGCACAAGGAGTTTTGGAGGGCTGCAGCTGCCCTGGGAGCAGGGAATGTGAATTTAGAGAGAAGGCTGCTCCTCCTGGCTGCTCCTCCTGGCTGCTCCTGGCAGGCTTTGCCAGGAAAGATGGACACACAGGTGAGATGAGGGGAACAGACCTTTCCCTGTTTGTGCCAGACATCCACCTTTGGGAGAATCAGCAATGCAGCGCTTCGAAGAAGCTGCCAAAGAGGCACTTTAATCAGCCGCTGTTGGAGCTATTGAGAAGAAAACTCCTCTAACGTGAGAGGCAAGGGGAGATGGGGATAGGGAAGATGTAAAGAAGGTGTGCGCCCTGGAGATCCAGGTCCTGAGAGATTTAACTGCCAGGACTGCCTTTGGGAGAGAGAAATAAAACCAGACCAGTCACTGGAGGAGTGCAGCAGAGCAGGAGCGATGTCTTACCCAGGTGGGCTTGGGGCTGTTGCAATTCATGGCTGAAACCTCTCCAGCAACCCTCCCAGCAGATCCCACCAGCTGGGTGCAGAAGCATCAACCCTGCTCTTGTGCTGATGTCTCCATGTGCTGGCTCCTCACCCCAAAGAGCCCAAAGAGAGCTGAGGGAATCCACCTCACCAAACTGCAAATAAAGTCAAAACATCCCTGCACAGCTCCTGTGAGAGGGTCCATCCCGTGTTCAGCATTGCTATGGTTGCCCAGTTCTGCAAAGCTCCGAGCATCTCATAAAATCATAGAATCGCAGAACGTCCTGAGTTGGAAGGACCCACAAGGATCATGGAGTCCAGCTCCTGTCCCTGCACAGGACAACCCCACAGTTCACACCGTGTGTCTGAGGACGTTGTCCAGTCTCTTCTTGAACACTGTCAGGTTGGGGCCGTGACACCTCCCTGGGGAGCCTGTTCCAGTGTCCAGCACCTCCGGGGGAAGAACCTTTTCCTAATATGCAACCAATCTGACGGGAGTTTGGGCAGTTCCCAGCATGGTGGGCCTTGCCACAAACCAAGCGCAAATTTGCACTCATCATCTTTATCCGAAATAAGATGATTTAGGTCTATCTTCCTTCTTATCCACTGTCAGAGCTGTTTGTTCCTGGGCTCTAAAAAGGCAAAGTCATTATTGTAAAGATGGTACTTTTCATGGTAAGTGTGAGTTCCTACTTTTAGAAAATAAGTATCTATTTAACTAAGCTTTATAATAGATCAAGCAGTGCACGGAATACAAAAAAGTGAGAGCTATGATCCAAAGAAACTAGTTTAGTGGTAAGATTGGGCATGAAAATAGTTATCTGCTTGATATCTTTAATATTAATTTATTCAAGACCCTCATCTCTGGATAAACACAAATTAAAAATTAAAAGCCCTTGTAGAGTAATGCATGAAACCAAAGCACCACAGAGAAATTTGGAGAAGCAAATAAAACTGCCATCATAAACTACAAAGGCACCGCAGAAGCAGGGCAGAGGGGAAGGCAACTTAGAAATAATAATAATTAAAAAAAAAACCAAAAACCACAAACAGAAAACCAATCCAACTTCAACACAGATGGAAGAGATGAGATGGTGGTGGTGGCAGCAGTGAGAGTGGGGCAAGAAAAAACCCACCACTTAGAAAAACCAATTCATAACATCACCACAGGGGTATCACCAGGGACATCTTCTGGTCCCAAGGACAATCAGCAGCCTCCAAACAGCCCTTGCTTCCAGCTTTTATCTGGAGACAGTGCCGGGCAAAGTAATATACTCAGTTTCTTAGTCAAGAGCAAACTGTATAGCTCAGATGGTTGAGGAAAGGCTAACTCTAATAAATATATAATACCCAAGGGGTTATCTAAGCAGCCAATAAAGATACAGATTTTTTTTTTTTTATGTACTGAAGATACACTCGTTCAGTATGTGGCATGAAAAGAAAGAGAGATTTTCTGACAGATTTTTATTTCCCACCGTTACTAAAACGCATTCCCTTCTTAAAGCAGCATCTCACACGACTCTAATCCTTCCCGATTTATCTCTGATTGAGCCTGCAGCCAACATCTCGACGCCCTAGCTTTGTACCATGCACGTCACAAATGAGATTTTGATTCTAAATGATCAGATATGGGGAGCAGATTTTAAAATTACATTCATTTTGTGCATAGCCTGCATTGCCTTTCTCTTTATACGAACTGCCCATCCCATCTCCTACGCACCCTCATGTTTAAAATTGCATGGGGATGGTTTCTATTTTAAAAGAGGCATTCATGGGAACGGAGCAGAATGAGGCTGCCGAGATTGTTTTTACCTGAGCTCTGATTGCAGCGTCCTTCTTAATCCACTTTATCACTGTTTCATACACCAGCTCCTCCGCTTTGGTGTTCAGGCTGTCGTTGGACATGTAGGAAATGAAGTCGTCTTTTGAGATATTAAGGATCTCCTCTTGGTTTGCCACCTCTGGGAAAATCTGCAGGGCGTACGCTTTGGCCATGTTGTAGAGTTCTGTGCACTGCATGGCTTCAGCCATCGCTAATATTCCTAAGCAGTTGCTGGCAGTCAGCTGTTTTTCTAAAAGGAGAGGGGAAAAAAAGAAAGCAAGCGAGAATTATTAAAAGCAAGACTCACATTTTAACCGAAATTATGAAAAACCTCCAACCCTAATTAATTCTGGGGAGTTAAGCAGAAGCAGCACCCTGGGTTACTTTAGGATTGGGGTTTAAAGTAGAAAATCAAAATCTGTCTTAACAGCTGAGCCGGGAATGCGGAAAGAAACGTACTTTCGGAGTTTGCTTTTTGCGTGAGCCTTCAGGAGGCACCGGGGAAACCTCCTGACATAATAACAGTGTCTGGGGCTTCCCAGGGGACGGGAACCCAGCCAGGAGGCTGCTGCTGTTCCTACCGCCTACCATGTCGCTTTAAGGAACAGCGAAGATGTAAAACGCCAGAGCAGACACTTAAGAATTAATGCAAACAGCACTAAGGACATTTCTGAGGATGCTGCAGTCGCTTTATGATAATTTTTGCCCTGTTCAGCTACTAAGCGACTTCAAATAAAAAAAAAAATCTCCCCCCCCGCCTTCTTTTTTTTTTCAAAGGAACTTTGTTGCTGCTGAATGTGATGACATCCCTTATGCAAAACACAGATTATACTAACGCCTTCTGTTAAATGTTGTGTAGTGGGTTTCAAAGAAAATCATGCACAGAGGAGACAGCATTATCTCCTACCCAGCAAACAGAAGTAACGGTGCAGTGTGTAGCTTCGTGTTTAAAGCGTGCTACGCCATACATTCGGCTGTACTTTTTCCCTTTTCAGATATTCTGAAGAAAAACCCACCAATTTCAGACATTTATAAGAGGAACTCTCCGATTCTTCTCAGCTTTTGTTAAGCAAGCCACTGCTAATAGGCAGAATATATTCTTTTAAGATATAGGACCAGGAAAGAAAGAAATAAATGAGCGAGAGACAGACCGCAATAGATCACAAAAGCATCAGTACCAGTGGCAGGCACTGGCAGAGGAGAAGTACATCACATTTGGGCAGTGTCATATCCTAGCGCATCGCCATTTCAGAGCCCTGGACAGGAATGCGTGATATCCCCACATCTCTTCAAACAAAACTCACACCAGATTGCATCTGCTGGAGATGCTCGGGGATTTTTCCCTACACTCAGCTTCTGCCTCCATCAGATTTAAAACCTGCACACTATCTAGATGCGTCTTTTATTAAAACGGCATTATGACTTTTTTTTTTTTTTTTTTAACCTGGCATGAGATTAGGAGTTTTGTGGTTTGTGCTGTTTTTCCTCCTAACTCTTTTTACTTTCTTTTACGGATCCAGCAATCTTCCAACTAGGTTATCTCATTTTGCATCAGTTGATTGTAGTGACTCCAAGGAGCCCGTTTCTTCAGGCAGACGGGAGCAGCGGCGCTGGTTGCTGTCAGTAGATTTTGTCACTCAAAGACTGCCCAGAGACAGGCTGCAAACTGATAGCTATGAGGCACAGAGATCCCAACATTTATGCTTTAAAATAAAAAAAAAATCAAACCCCTCTTCCAGGTTCCTCGGAGCTGTCTGTTGGCACAGTTTCATGTATACATATGGCTGGGGGTAAAATAATCGCCTAACGGAGCCCAAAACTCTCATTATTGCTTGGCAAACTCTCAAGTCAAAAGACAAATCTGACACTGCTCCACCTTATCCTCACAGGGTTTATAATAAAGGTAATAATCAAGTGTGACTCATTAAGCAGCCGTTCACGTGACAGAAAAGACTTGCAAGATCATTCTTTGCTTTCACGGGACTGGGTCTGCCTTGATCAGGAAAGATTTGCATCCCATCCCCAGCTGAGCCTGAGGCATGGGGCAGAAAAAGCACTGGTCACCACTGGTTTCTTCTGGTCTGGGCAGGTTTTTCTCCTTCTAAGAATGCTGGGTGACTGATGCAGCCTGGTACGCTGGTGTCCAACCAGTCCTAGCTTGTCCCTTTGAGCGTCACTCTTTCCTTTTTCCCAAGAAACCGCTCGGTGGCCATCCCAAATGATGTTATCCCTGCCCAAACCAGCAAGTGTGACGAGGCCATTGAGAGAGGGGTCCTGGGGAGTTCCAAGTTGCAGCATGTTCAGGAGGCTGCTGATGCCGATTCTATGACTTGTAATGACATATTTTTGCGGTGTTTCACCTTGAGTCCCTTCAGAACATGAGTGCTGACCACTAAGCTACTCCCAGTGCTCAAGCACAGTTCATAACAGACTTAGAAGTGGAATTTAAGGATATCAGATGTCACCTAGTAGGTTCTCCCTGCTTTGACATAGTGCTGGTTAGCATATTAACTTGTATTTATGTCTCGACATTGCAGATCAGTAGCTGGTACTCTCCACTTGTCTTAGATGTGATTTTGGAATGCGATCCTGTGCGGAGTCACCCTGAGGTAATCAGCCAGGCAGACTGCTAAGACCACTCCTCTGGGAGTGGGATGACTTGAGATAAAGTCAGAGATAGATGTTACATAGGAAGGACTGCTCAGCGAGATCGCAGTGACAGTAGGAGGGGAGCTCAGCGGTTGATGTAAGCCCCTCTGTGCATTAAGCACTGTATTTTCACTCAGAGATGCTTTCTAGATCATGACTTGGTTATCACTAAAATTAGCGTAAAGCGTGCATTTCCTCACCATACTCTGTGAACATTCTGATGAGATCTTATTCCTCAGAAATTCCTTCTGGTGTCAAAAGCACATCAAATTGGGAGATAGGTGGAAGAATTCTGGATGCACTCGTAATCCAAAGGATTTCAGTTTCCCTGTAAGAGTGTTCCTCACCTCTCCTTACGTCCAGATATGATGGATGCTTCAGTTTTTCCAGTACTGGGAAGCGTGGTTCTCCAGCTGGCTAAAAATTCTCTACCTTGGATAAACAAAAACTTAGCCATAATACTTTCTCTTGAATTCATAAGGACCCTAAAGGCCTCTTCTCCCCTCAGGTGCATATGTCTCTTCGTGCAGGTTCAGTTTTTCTCACAGCTTCCTCTTGTACTCTTCGCAAAGTTTGTCTTTGTGCCCTTTGCCCAGGAGACCACGGAAATTCAGAGCTGCTGCTTTTTCCTGTTCTCCTCCATGAATCTAACAGGTTCCACTAACTCCTTTAGACTTAAGGGAGAATACTTTTATTTTAGCTGCAGCAGGCTGAAGCACAATCTCAGAACTTGTTCATTGCTGTGATGGGGGTCCCTCCATAACGGACCCAAACTGTGATACTGACGAATCTCCTGAAATCCGATTTGAGCCATGACTGTGATGACGATAGCATAAAACAAATATGGAAAAAACCCTCAAACCAATCCCTCAAGTCCCATATGGATGGAGGAAATACCCATGATGCCCTGACCAGTTTGCAAACAGTTGCCCAGTTACCACACGGTGCCTGCATGGACTTGTCAGAACCATTGCGTCCGTTGGCACAAAACTGTTGCCATTTCTTATGGTCTGGACAAAAGCAGAGGAGAGAGCATGTAGGGGGGAGACAATGTGGCTATAATTGGCCCAGTGAAGCTGGTTACGAAATCTCCCGTTGAAACGAAACAGTTTTCCTGCCACATTTGCAGCACGTTTCTACCAGAAACCGCAAGTAGATTTGAGGCCTAACGCTGCTGAGAGGCCCAGGACAGACACACAAGACCTGCTTGGACATCAACCACTTGGGACCATGCTGGAGCTTCATGGCTGAAAAAGGATGACCTGAATTCCCCCTGAGATGGTGCTGTGCTGAACAGACCTATTGATTTGGGGCTTTCACTTCGTTGGGCCTCTTTGGACTTCGCTCCCCTTCTCTCACTATTTAGACATGGCTATTGATGGGAGAGAATCACTGTTTCCACTGGTGAATCCTCCAGAAATGGTGGAAGAAACCCTAATTTTTGGCATATTTTTGCTTTGTGGGGAGCAGAGGTGGCTGGGATTAAAAGAAAAAACACAGCCATAGCGAAGAAAAAATGCCTTTCCTTTAACTTTTTAGATGGCAAATGCTCTACTATCTCTGTAGAGCAATCCAGTCACAGCTATAAATAAAAATAAGCAATTACACTCCATGAATTCTCCAAATGAGAATACAAAATTCCAGCGACTCCCCATATATCACCGAACTTATAACCAACCGTACTATTTCATACATAACATGGTTCACTGAATTCAAATATTAACTATCGGAAAAGAGAAATCTCACATTGATTTAGTGAAATAAATGTATTTTGGTTCTGCGGCTGAATCTTTAGAGATAGCGTAACTTCAACATATCTCTTCCTGGAAAGGCCGTAAGATCTAATCACTGTAAAAGGTGGTGAAGGGGAGCTGGGGGGAGCAATGTCTGAGGCAGAGCCCCGACTCGAGCTGCACAGCCAGCAAGGGATGTATAAAGAGCTAGAAAGAAGAGAAGAATACAATACCACAGGTTCTTACTGTACCAGCCTAGTCACACCACTCATCTTGCCAGCAGGCCAGCTTAGCAGTGAGAATTAACACAGCAGTAAACTGGACTCAACTATTTGAGCGTGTGTTTTTTTCTTTTTTCCCCTCTTTTTTTCTCCTTTTTTATTTTTCACTGAGTGCAGCATTTTCTAAACCATATCTGCCTCACCCTGCAATTCTAGATGTCAATTTTAAACGAGAACTGCTCAAGAAGCATCTACAGTTTGTGTGTGCTGAAGATATATTTGAGGTCCAGAGAGAATGAGATCTCCCATACCAAGCTGAAGAAGCCTGAAAAGAAATCACATGTAAAAAAGATATTTGGAGCTTGGACATGGGAAGTAAGTCATATAATATCAAGCTCACGTATTTTGTACTAATAAGTCTGCGTTAATTAAGAATTTATAAATGATTACTCTCTCATGAACTGATATTATAGCCAAGTCAGTGACGGGCTAGCACGTGATACAGGCAGGAATTTGAACCAACATGTGTTCCAGCTGAGCTCCAGTTTTGGCTCCTCTTTTGTGATGACAGAAATGGCGCTGTGTGATTCCAGTTCAGACCAGTAAAGCTCAGTTAACTGAGCTGGGAACCTTGGACTGTTTTGAAATCCTCTGTGTTAGGAAATACATAGAAAATGCAAGGAGCAGGATGACATGGTGCTTCAGACAAGAGGAATGGGCCAGGAGAGGACAGACAGAGGCACTAGTGGTGATGTTGCTCTGTACACCTTCCCTGGGGCAAACACTCCCCACGCACACAGGGCACACCGGTTAGCGGGGTGGGCACAGCGACCTTTCATTCCCATCCACCGCATGTGATGACACAGACCCATCAGCCCACAACTCCGTATGAAAGAACATTCAACCTGGAGTAGTTCAACCAGATCCTGTTCACAAGAACATGGGACATGTGAAGGATTTTCTCACGGATGCGAGAAAACTGGCTGCATCACAGGGAGCGTGGCCAGCAGGTGGAGGGAGGTGATTCTGCCCCTCTGCTCCGCTCTGGTGAGACCCCACCTGCAGTTCTGTGTCCAGCTCTGGTTCCTCAGCACAGGACACACATGGACCTGTTGGAGAGGGGCAGAGGAGCCCCAGAAATGNTGAGGGTGGTGAAACCCTGTCCCAGGTTGCCCAGAGAGGTGGTGGATGCCCCATCCCTGGAGACATCCCAGGCCAGGCTGGACGGGGCTCTGAGCAACCTGAGCTGGTGAAGATGTCCCTGCTCATGGCAGGGGTGGCACTGGATGAGCTTTGAAGGTCCCTTCCAGCCCAAACTATTATTTATTCTATGATTCTATCAACACTGCAGATCCTGACTCCTCTGTGGGCGTCCACCACCTCCAGCTCTTTCAGTGCTTGACCAAGCCGGCCTGCTGCAGCAACCAGCATTTGCTGTCACAGTTATAAGCAACCTGTGTGTTACAATCTGGTATCCGTGCAGTGATTTGGGAAACAAAATGTCATCATGATACCGTGATTCAAGTACGAACCAAGATTCAAGAAAAACGACTATCCAAGATGTGAAAGCAGTTGCCACCCAAACAACAGGCTACACGTCTCTAGATCATTTCCCACTGGCAACCATGCCAGTATTTTAAATTCAAATCCAAATAAATACTGTGGTTTTTTTTAAATTTATTTTTTAAATTATATTTAATCTTAGGTTTCCCAACTATCTTTTAAGAGTTGTTAGAAGGAAGGCTTGCAAACCTTAAAATAAGATCATAAAACCTCACCAGATTGAATGATTCTTACCTAGAAATGAAACGCAGACTTTACAGAAAGTATGAAACTGGAACTTGCTGGCAGCTTCCAGTAGGGTTTTTGCATTGGCTGAATCTATGATCAAAGAACCTGTATAAACAAACTCCAGGAGTAATTCCAGGACATCCGCAGTGAGGTTGGACATGGCCAGTTCCAGCTTCTCCCCGCTTCTGCTACTGTCTCGTGGTGACCTGGTAACAGCAGACAATTAAATTATGGACATTACACCATCCCCATTTCGTTGGCATTTATTGATTAGTGAGGGCTAGAAAATTGCTTTGCACCTCATTATATTTCTCCATTATTTTTGTTTACGGAACTGAAGAATACGAATTTTAAAATAACTGAACATAAAACTTTAACTGGATCTGAAAGAGAAGAGTCTTAAAGCAGGTCTTACGAAAAATCTGTTTATTGCTACTCTGCATTTTCATGCAAAAAACAGTTGCAAAAGAAAAGGAAAGGAAAGAAACAAAAAGAAAAATGAATGAGCCAACATTAATGAAAATGAGGAACAGGATTAGCTTCCAAAGGGAAACAATACATTTTAACACCTTGGTTAACATCTCATCTTCTGCACATAATATAACTGTTAAGGAAAAAACACTCTCCAATTTCAAGAGAAAAGGTCATCTACTTTTTCAGGAATCCCACAGTGGAATAATTTTAAATGTCATGTGCATTTAAGGATACATTTAAAGACCTTTTCATAAAAATAACAATAATAAATATTAATTTCTGTTTAGATTGAACTTCTCAGTATGTTGCATTCAAGTCTAGATATAATAGATACGATATGCACATGCAGTTGGTTATATAAAAAATATATATATATATATATGCGCTTATTCTAAAAATCTATTGTTCCCTTTTAGGCACTTAAAAAAGGAAGCCCTTCATGGCAATTGCTTTGAAAACTGAATACGAGACAAGATCGACAGACAAAATGGTTAGAGCGAAGAAGGGAGAGGGGGGAAAACAACAACCAGCTCTGCCACAGGCAGCCAGCAGCCATCCTCTGGGAGTTTCATGACTGTGGCCTACGGTTTTTCCTGCGTGAAGTGCTGAACAATTTGGGGATCAAAGTATCTCCTGCATTTGAAGTGTGGATTAGTGCTCGTGAAATTATTGGACAAAAAGAAAATGATACTGAATTAAAGTAAGGGCCCAGTTCTTAGTGCATGGTTGGCTGATGTGTCTGCAACACTAGACAGGTTACACCTGAAAGACAAAAGTGATAATAAATTTGGTAACGTCAAGGAGGGGAGGGGAAATCTGTTGGGAGTAAGAAAATAAACTCTTTTAATGGTTAGGACCATCCAGCACCTTCTCAAAGAAACACGAGCTTCTCCTAGTCACTGGACACTCAACGTCCGCTCGCTCCAATTCTGCTGGAGTACTTGCAAAAGCCACCGCACGATTGACACAAAACCGGCATACGATGCTGCGGGACTTACACGGACTGGCCAAAGCATCACTATTCACAGGCAACGCCAGCTTTAAGCACGAGCAAAAGCACTACCAACCCCTCGGGTTCACAAAGCTGCCTAGAAAGGTGATGGCCAGACCTCTACTACCGTATTGGAGACAAAATAAACAACATATGAGGTTCAGTTTTCTTCCCGCACGACACCCCAATCCTCCCACCCCAAAATCATTTGGGGAAATGCTTAAAATTTGCCGTGGGTGCTTTGTCACTGCTCTTCCATCGACTAGCCCTGTTCAAGCCAAGGGCACGGCTTTGGTTTACACGAAGCTTTGCAGGGTCAAACTTTAAAGAGGTTTTGTTTTCCTACCGGAAGCGTGTAGATGGTGTCTTATCACAATGGAGGAGCAGCGGGCAGTCCGTTTCATATGCTTCTCTAAGGTACCGAACAATGGTTACCACCCCTCACAAAAGGAAACTGAGGCACAAGGAGACAAACCCCCTTGGCTATGGTCATAGAGAAAGTCGGGGCAAAGCAAGGAATTAAACCCCATTTTAAAATTCTAAATACTGGACTATGTCTCTGCATGGGAATACCAGTGAGTTAGGTCCCATTCCACAAGCAGACAGATAAGAACACCTATTGATCATGACGCCTGTGATAGCCCTACACGCACAGATGTGTACAGCGTCCTGAATCCTGATGCTTTATCACATTGCAGTGTTCTTTCTGAACTCTTGCATATGGATTCAATTTTGCACTCAAGGCAGAAAACCTCAGGTGCCACAGCACAAGAGTTGCCATTTCCTAGATTCTCAAGAGGATGCCACAAAATGTTATTTGTTTTTCTTTCTTTCTCATGCTCACATACCAATAACATTCCCTAGACCTGATTTATCTCCACTTGTGCACACATCCAGTGCTGCACCCTGGGCTCTATCAAAACGCCTCCTGGTACTGATGTAATTCTTGCTGAACTGTTTCCAGAAGCGGTCTGTGCCTGACGGCGAGTCCATATTCACGTGGGCTGGCTAATAAGGACACTGCCTAAAATTTCAGTGAGACTCGGAGGTACCCAGCAAGCAACAGAATCAGGCTCTTCGCTCTGCAGGAAGCCCCAGTGTAAGCAATTATTTAATGCCACTAATTGCAGCGTGCTGGCGACGGCTGCGGGAATGAATGCTCGTGACCCAGTGGGAATCGCACGCTCCCTTCCCAGAGCCGAGATCAGGAGGCACAAAGGAAAGGATGATGTGACACCCATGTCAGCGCAGACGCATACCTGTGTTAGCAACAACTGCACGCTGCTATTTTTCAGAATAATTAAGTAATAATCTCTTTTACTTTGTAATACACCAAGCAATAAACTGCTGCTGCAATTGATTAAACGCCAAAGAAAAGCTAAGGTGTTTAATCAATCACTAGAGCCACTTACGGCAAGTACAATGCAAAGCTACAGAGATTATTGATATTACACAATGAGCCAGAAATGGGAAGGAAAAATCATCCCTATTTCTTTGTCTGCGATGTCTTGAATGTGTTGTGCTGCTTTGCTTGTGCTTTCGAAGCAGCGAGTGCTTTGGCTCCACGTTTAGCTGGAGCAAATACTGGTGCAGCCTGCAAAGGGAAATTGAAATTACTCCAGTCTCTGTGCTGGGGATCTGGGTTGGTACGGCCGGAGAATGGATGGGGAATTGGTCGAAGCACGTCCTAATGGATCAAAGAAGAGTTTTTGAAGGAAAGGAAGAAAATAACGTGGGGAAACAGACTGAAGTGGGAAATGCAGAGTTGCATACATTTCTTCTCTAAAATGATTTCAGTGAACCAGGTTGTGGCATCCCCCTCCAAGCCTGACTAAAGCTTTCCATGTCTCTTGGTTTCACGTGTATTAAAATATCAAATATCAACATGCTCTGTGCAGTTATATTTCATATATTATATTTGGGATGAAGGCTTCTCTCAGCTACTCTAGAGGAACTGCAATGAAGTGGCTAAGGCAGCATTGCAAGAACAGAATTTAATCCTGTAAATGCATATGCGGTGCACTGGGGAAAATCCGTGCGATTGTATACGGCTGTGCCCCAAATAGCTCATCCTGTATCACATCAGGAGGAGTTTTGTCAGCGGCATTGGGAGACGGAAACATTTTGGTCTCAGAAAAGCACTGACTTCTTGCCTTTAGAGCTGGGAAAAGATACAGCTCGACCCGGTACAGACACTCGTGTTCTCCCACTCGTGGTACAAACACGGGGTATTTTGGGGATGGAGACCCTGCTCGCTTTGTGTTTCAGCCTCACTCAAAGCCAGGCGATGCACCCTTATCGTCTGTGGACATCATTAAATGTGGCACATTCTGCTATTTGCCCTGCGAACTCTAAAGTTTAAACAGAATGATGTCATTTTATTGGCCTTGTAATCATTGCTCATATTATAAAGGTCACACATTTCACATTGTGGCAGAAAATCAATAGCTTTCCCAACAGCCTCTGGGGGAAAAAAAGTTTTGCTTCTGAAGAATAATATATAATAAACAATTTTAGTCCTTATTTTATCACGGCTGTAATCTTGGAGAACAGCTACAGTAAAAATCTGGTAAAGGCTGATATATAAACTCATTAAAATTAGGAAGTGATTTAGAAAAGGACTTTTAAAAAGATTTATCTTGAGCTAAACAGCAAAGAGGTTTGTTTAGGTCTACATTTAAACAAGCTCCAAGAGCTCTTTAACGGCTTAATTTTATGGTAGCTGTTGGGGAATTCTTTCAGATTTAGAAATCATGTATTTCTCCAGCAAGGTGACAGACCTGAGCAACGTGCAAGCAGGGCTGAACCCGTAGATAAGCAGGAGGCACAGATACGGTCTGAAGGGGTAAGGGGGAGATACTGAAAAATACTTTGTATTGTCTGGAATAATTAGGTCTAACAAAATAAAGCCAAGGCCTTTGACCATACCCCGGCTACTTATCCTTCAACTTAATTTCTTAAACTAGGGAAGACAAAGGCACCGAGAACCTTTTAAAGCAAAAGATGGCTCGACTACACTCTCAAATAACAAATCAAAACCGGTGTCCCTTTCTGTTAACTAATATATAGAAAAGAGGTAAAGCATTTAAATCCTGATTGCAGGAAAAATAGCTCTAAAATCTCATCTGCAAGATTAGGAGTGGATCTGACAAAAGAAAAAGTAGAGAACTTTGCATTTTTGGTATTGATTTGTCCTTGAAAATTGCCTCCACACATATAATACACATGGACAAGAATCAGCGGTAGGGTTTTCATGCTTAATAGCGAGTTTTCTGCATTTTGAGTTACAAATATTATGTATATCTACTCATTTTCCCTATGTTATTTG
The DNA here is from genome assembly GCA_013399365.1 of Pampusana beccarii. Lineage (NCBI taxonomy): Eukaryota > Metazoa > Chordata > Aves > Columbiformes > Columbidae > Pampusana > Pampusana beccarii. The sequence continues at coordinate 259,413 of VWYH01001038.1, read as the reverse complement.
TATCAACACGCCCAAGTCACAGAACCAGTGCGTGATTCAGTTCAGAACACTGAATAGTGAGATGCCTTGGTTTGCAAAGCTGCATTTCGAGTGTGGGTAAAGTAGCTGTGTGAAACCTCGCCAGGGCGTCAATTCGTCAATTTACGGGCAGCGCTACCACCTCTAATTCAGGCTTCCCTCACGGTTTGGATACGCTGCCTTTAACTGGCTTGCAAAATTATTTTGACTGACTAATGGTTTGGCTACAGCCTCACTTAATTTTAGATGAAATACGGAAAGGTACCTATACCCGGTGCAGATGCCAGCCAAGTCTCTGTTTACAAGCTATAGTCAGGAAGTCAAAACAAATTCTGGATGTTCAAAATGGAGCCATCTGCACGGAATAAACATGAAAAATGTGAAACATTTTATGTAAATGTACATTCCTGTCTAGGAACAGTTGGTTCAGCTTCCTCCCAGGCTGGGAACAGGAGGACTGACAGAGTCTGTGACACCTATTTACATTGGAAGCCATATGACTCACTGTGCCATAGACTCAGAGGTATGACGTACATTTAAGCTCTGTGCTCCAAAAGGGCACTGAAATAAATGATGATAAAAAAAAAAAAACAAGGATGCGTTCAGAATTATCATTTGTGTGCCTTTCCCAAGCATGCGGGATTTGGTTTGTGTGGTTTTTTCTGTCTGCATCTCCAAGGTCCATCACTTCTCGCGAAGAGACAGCAAAACCTGCTGCTCCCACAGGAGACAACGGCAAAGGGCTCCATCATATAGCCCCAATTTTGTTCATATTATACCCAGAATTTATTTTTAAATCACAAGAAACAGACTGATTCTGGTAGCGTAATAAAAACCGTATTTGGTATCTTTGACTAAGTATTGCTTAGGATCTCATCCAACGCAGGAATTTGAATTTCCTCCACTAAAAGCATATGTTTGAGCTATCGGGCGGCTACGGGACTGAGGCATCCGAAGTCCATATTTTGGGGTTGGTTCCTCCCAAAGGAAACCAAAGGAACAGCCGGTCCCGCCGGCCTCCTCACCTCGTGCCTTCCCGGGATTTGCCCCATCAGTTCGACCCGCTCATCTCCCTGGCTTGCTTTCGTAATTAGGAACATAAATGTTTACGCTACATTAAGTGTGTTCCCATCCCACTAGAGCAAAACATTTGCTACCAAGATAGATAGGACAAAAAAATAATTGCTTTGTTCCCTGGACAGTGTTTTTTGGTCTACAAAACCCAGGAAATGCCAGATTTTTATGTAAGATGAAGCACTTAAATGAAGAGAAGCTACATTTTTTTTTTAAATCTCTGTCAAATTATTTTGATTACCAAAGAAAAGACTCCAGACTGGGATAGGCAGCTTCTCATGAGGCTGAAGAGTCTGTTAGCTGTGTGCTCATTAAAAACTCCTGTTCAAGTCTACACAATTTAGACTGAACATCTTGTTTATGGTGGAACATAATCCTTAAAGCACTGAAACTGCAGGCAAAGAAGAGAGTGCAATGTTGCTGCATCTTCACTGTCTACTATTTGACTTTTCATCATCTTCAGAGTTATGAATGGTTCAAAACCCACATGTCTATTTATCTTGGGAGAAGCAACAAAGAAACTTCATTATACTATAGCCAACCTTCAGCTATGAACAGAACAGACATGACACTCTACATGGAAAGTCGTATTTCATACTGAAGAGCTTGATTTATCGTAATTACACGCTCATGAGATATAAAAGCATAGATGCCCAAACATACCAACCTACATTTCCACGACACACACATCAAGATGCATGTGCATACTGTGGTAACAGGTTATTTACTGAGTTATTCAAGTTTATGCAGCTGTAAGGTAATCAATCATGTAAATGATGACAGGAAGGGACATTTATAGAGCAACATCATTGCAATATGTATGTCATAAGGCACCGAATGTTCTATTAAATAGGATTAAAAAAAAATAAATTACACCCTAGCATTGCTTCTCCTTTGGAATTATTTTATCAGCTCAAAATGTATTAACTTGCAAATCTCTGCCTTCGTTATACTATCTTGTAGATAAATATTATCTTTGAGCCTCAGCCACTATCCATCTGTCTCATGAGAGAAGAAAACATATACTCTAATGCTGCTATTGTACGATTACGATAAAGAACTAGTAAAATCACAAGATTAAATAAATTACATTGTTTAAACACAGGCTTGCAAATTTGTCATGAAAATTTACCTGACCAACAAATCCATTTGCTCACTTTTTACCGGAATGTTGATACAAATAACGTTCCTTGTTCCAGGCAAACAAAATTTGGCAAGACTAGTGTAACTTATTAGGGTCAAACGCTGCCAGTTTGCACCTGCTCTATCAGAAGAAAATCAGGAAAATTAATGGCTGTGAGCTCAGGCATGCACTAGCAGCTCCTGCTAATTCACCATCACAGAAATGATCATTACAAACCCAGACGAGCAACGGGATTAACAGCAAATGCTTTTGTTCACAGACAACACGGCCAGAATAAAATAAAACAAACAAAAGAGCCGCGTCTCCTATATACCCTTAATGCTATTCACCGAGGGAACACAATCTAATTGCTCGGTCAAGACTGTTTCTAAAGGCGCGGGATCAGCGGCAGCTTGTAACGCGTTAGTGTCGGAGCTCACAGTCGGAGGCACAAATCTGCCTCCCTGCTGAGATTTAAGAAAGAAGATGATGAGTTTGAAGATGTTGGCTTAAACAACTAGGAAGTGAATGGAGAAGTGAATAGCGAGTGCCCTTGGAAGAACGGCATTTCACGACCTAGACTTTTGCTTGGGACTGAGGATAAACCCAATCTCCTAAACTACCAATAGTAAAAAAAAATGGGCCAACTTATTGACAGTGTGGAATCTAACTTATTTGCAAGTATCTCTGGCAGCCTAATTCAGCTACTATGGGGCAAAATAGCCTGGGGTGAGAGCAGCTAATTTTTAAAGGTAAATAAAAGATGCAAGCAGGTTTTTAGTGGATTATACGGGAAGGAAAATTAAAAATAATATGACAGAATAAAAAATTTATTCTCATCAAACTTAAAGCTCACCCCCTTAACCAAGTCCTATCTGATTTGTTTTAATGACATTTATTACACCATCAAAAACCAGCTTAGCAAAGAGCTGGCATTATGCAGCTAATAAATCTGTTTCTTAGGAATGTGGTGAAATTTATACAAGTAATTTTCTAGGTAAGTCTATCCAAGGCTTTCTCATCATTGCAATGTCTAGAGGGAAAACAATAATAAAATAATGATAACCACAATTATTATTTATTACTACTATGATTATGGTAGTGCCCAAAGATCCCAATCAGCATTTCAGTAATTAGAATTAATTCTGTCAGGCACTGGTTCTTCCTCACTCAGCTACAGTGTGTTGCTAGTGCTTTTCTACAGGAGATGTAGAGCCATTCTGTGCTTCAAACATCAATCAAAGGTGATATATTGCATCACCTATGGCCACGGTATATGTGGGAAAGGGCAGGTAGCTCATCTCACCCCATCAATCCCTGCCCACACCACCCGCAGAACTGCTCCGAGTATTTCAGCCACCGGAGCTTAGTGCTACGCAAGCAAAAAAAGGGGCAGGGGGAATCGTTATCTGATATGATCGTAACCTGGTCACATTAATTCAGATTCATTATCCCAATCCAGCAGTGGCTAATCCTTGATGATTTAAATGAAAGAAAGTGAACTGCTGATCCCTGGAGCTACCTGCTGGCTCGCTGGAGTCAGAGCTTTGATTACCCTCGTTTTAGGGCAAGACTTGCTTTTGGAAGTGGCCCAAAACTGACAGCTTTCAAGAACACGGCTCCGGTTTCTATGCCGTGGAAGTTTGTGGGTTTTTTTTTTTATTTTTCATTGTCTTTGATCCATTTAACTTGAACTGTACCCCGTTAGAGAACTGTTCCCTTTCACCCCTAAACTTCAACACAGTCGAGCTGTGAGATATAAGTAAATATAGGTAGGTCACCCACACCGGCATCTTATGAGTGGTTGTATGACAGCTGCATGGCTTGCAGATAGCCAGAGCAAGAGAGGTGATTAGTCTGTCATTTCTCGGATAGGATTCGCAGGATTTGTAGTTCTGTCTAGAAATTATGTGAGCGAGAAGCCCAAACTACAGTAAATAGAGATGCTGTCAATGAGGGACAGGAGCGAGACGTTAAGTGATTCTGCTCGGTGCCTCTGCAAGCTGCAGCCATTACAAGGCAGAAGCTTAATTTCTGTGCTGCACCTCGAGGCCTGAAAAGGAGCCTTTCTGTCCCCCTTGCCACAGCTTCTCTTGAGAGCGGGGCACACGGATCCGTCCCTCCTTTCAGAGCCGGCATCCAGCCCGCACCACTCGCCCTCCTAACCGGCGGCCAGGCCGCAAATAGCCGGCCTGCGACACCTGCTATGGGTTTTGTGGCACTTCCTTGGCCTGGCAGCCCAACAACATGCACCACTGAATATCTGTAAGCTGCAATACATTTTTAGTTGATGAAAACATGCTTTCCAAGGCCTGGCAGCTGCAAAATGTGAAGCCCAGCAGGCGGCTCCGAGAGGGCGGCTGGTGGGCCGGGCAGAGCAAGCGAAGAGCTCGGGGAAAGGGGCCACGAAGAGCAGAACGTCGTCCCCGTGCCAAGAGCTTGCACCCAACACACAGCAATTATCGGGCCCTCGTTTAGGAGAAAAATGTCGTCTGTGGCATAACTTACACCTGCACCCTGGCAGTAAAGGGTGAAGAATATTTTACACTCCCCTTCCCACAGACTCCTTTAAATGGTTTAGCAGAACCCACTGGCACTGTCTGTCTAGGCACAATATACCCCTCCTGGCACCTGAAACAAACAGCGGATTTTTAACTCCCTGTTTCTCTATTTACAAAGAAATGTTGTAATTTGTTTCCACATTCATTCTGTTCTACAATGGAGCTGAAGCATGCAGATGTAGAAATGCTGCCTCCTTCTCTGCCGGAGTTAAAAGCGAGGTTCTTAATAAGCAGGAAAACACGAAGGGGTCGCTAAGAGTAGATTTTTCTTTCATCTGCTATTTCTCATTTTGGGCTTTTTACAATGTAAACACAAACCAGACAGTCTGTTTTCCAGACACCTAAATGCTTCTGCAGTTTTGTCAGACTGTTTCAGATGGATAGTGGCAGGTTTCTCTGTCTTGCATCCAAATGCTGCCTTTCCACACAATGGTGTAAAACGCAGAACGACATCTCTGTCTTCAGCGTAGGTGTAAAGCAAAATGAATTTGGTCCTCTCACCCTAAATGTTTTACTTCTCCCTGCCCTGCCTTCAAGCCCTAGGAGAGTATATACAACCATGTTTTAGAGAAAAAAATTAAAAATCTGAACACTTGCAAAAAGAGGCAAGGTATTGTGGAAAAGCAATTTGGCCACGAAGTCACTGGCTCCGGTCCTTAGGAAAAGCAGGATGAATATAGCATTGGCAGATTACACTGCATCAAAAATTCTTGCTTCTTGTGACCGAATCTCTTTGTGTATGTGACCTACTGCTCTCTGCTAGTGGAATTAGGCAGCCAGGATGACTTCAAGATTAGACTGTACCATTAAAATCAAATCTTGAAAAGATAAATCTTATAGGATAGGATCAGTGTATCTTTAGTAACTGACCTCCGAGAAATAAACCTAAAAGCTGCTTATAAAAGCCAGCATTTCAGCCAAGAAGAGACTTTTATCTCAAATGCTTCCTATTCTTAATGTCATATTTGGTAGAGATTCCAGCACTTTGGGTTGGATTAAGAAGGAGAAAGCAGCAAATTAAAATGTTCCGGTGAAACTCCCTTTGTTACGGAAATATCAGACATTCCATTTATACAGCAGCTGTATTTGTCTATCCCAAACGCAACTGGAAAAAAAAAGATGTCTCTTCATGGGATTTTCCATTCCTTCCTTCCAGAACACACACATCTTCCACCACTTCTTCTAAGGCAGATACACAGACACAGAGATCAACTCTCCCCTTCCCCAAACCAAGCAGCTGTAGCTACAAGATTGGTTTAAATAAGAAAATCTGTGCTCTGAGAGAGCAGTATTGTGCAGATGGGTTTCCTGATGGATCTTGATCTATTTCTTTCTTTCTCTGTATACATATAAGCGTATAGATGTGACATTCAGACAAACGCTAGTTTCTGGAAGGAATAATTTGTGTACTTTTAGCCCAATACAATTCGGGTGTCTAACTAAAGTGACTAGCCTTCCCCTCTGGGCAATGAAAAATGAGCAATTCCAGAAGGCAATTCACACTGTTTCAAATAAGATGGGATGAATCGCCCTGGGGACGCTGCCACCTACCCTCACGACTGCAGAGGAATCCTAGATCTTAACTTCAGAGCCTAAGCAAAGCACCTCAGCGATCTCTTCATTAATAGTGAAGAGCAATAGCTTCTTCTTCTCAGACACCTATTTTATGGTGAGAGGACTTGCCTCCTAGAGAAGTCTGTTTCCCTCTCTGCAGACCACAGCAGCAGGCTAGAAGGTGAGCTTAGACTAAACCTGACTTAGATGTTGACCTCGGGCCTAAAGTTTGCTTGACTAACAGCAAGAGACAAAAACCTCTCGTTGTTCCAGAGGGATCTACTACTTGCCTGCTCACAGGTACCTGAATTAGGAGACAAGGTTCCACCTGGAAGCCTTCAGGGTGCTTCTTTTCATTGCCTGTACCATAAATTAGGTCCCTGTGTTGGGAAGGCTGATTTCTTAAGTACCTAAAATATAGGTGTGAATTAGAGGCCACAATCAGGCAGACTGGAAACAACTGCAGCTGGCAACAAACTTGAAATACGTAAGATGGCATTTAGGGGACAGAACCCTGTTCCAGCTGCTATTTATCATCCATTTTCTCCTAAAGTCCTATACTGTAGCAATCTTGTATGGGTCACAGTTCGAAAAAGCTAAATAATCACATGATTTCCGTAAGTGCAGATAAAGTATATCGACTTCTCTATATATTCTGTGCCTGAAGGAGCAAACAGTAAGGCCAAGCACTCAACCCCATATATGTCATAAAGTAGGCCTGAATATTCACCAGAAAAAAAAAAAATTAAATGTGATATTATGAAGAGAACTTAAGGAAACCTCGCACTCTCCAAATACGTTTAATATATTGTAAAATTGTTCCTGTGGTTGTTAGTGATAACCCCACAGCTCCCGAGGTTATTGCAATGTGTTCTACTGCAGGACCAGCCTTGGGCGTGCATCCTATCCTATATCCTATCCTATCCTATCCTATCCTATCCTATCCTATCCCATCCCATCTTTACACCTCACCTCCCTTCGCTGGTGGGCACAGCGAAGTAGAACAGAAAATTAAACAGGAAAATGTCACACCTGCTCTTCCCAATCCACCTAATCCTTTTCAGGTGAAAAGAATTTCAGTCCTTTTCACTGAAGAGGCCCAGGAGTGGTTTTTATGGTCAGCTGCTGCTGGGAGGGAGATAAATATTGAGTCCCAGCTTAGGTGCAGCTCCTAATGGGGACCGGTTAACCCATTTCCAAGGGCACAGCAAGTACTGAGCTCAGGCTCAGGACTGCACTAACCCAACCTCAGAAGGGCCATGCTCATATATTTAGAAGATACATGGTATGGAATAAGAACTTTTCTGGACGAGGAGCAGAATGCTCAGCACATTGTGGGATTAACAATTTTCTAAGAAACTAAGAGTGTCCTAAAGTGCGCTCTCATTACCCAACTTGTTTCATAAATAATAAATAACTTTAGAATTGTTTTGGTCAATCAAACCTGGTTATCATCTTTTCACTACAGTACAATAAAAAATAACATATTTTTTCCCCAGCTATGACTAATTCTCATCAAATAGCCTTTCTCAAGATGAGCAATAACTTGAGTTCTGTGATGCTTTTTGTCTACATTTTGCTTTTTTTGGAGGAGGGGATAATTGATCTTATGTGTTTTTGAACATTTCACTTTTATTCTTTTGAGACATTACTTGCTATTCTACCTTCAGATACCAACTCCAACACACAGTGGAATCAATGGCAGAACATGAGGTTAACAATAACTAGCTGGTGGCAAAGAACAGCCAAAGTAAATATTCTGAAAGATGTTATTTTTCTGCAAGTTTATATAGCTGCACATAGCACTTTCATGAATAGATCATCTTCTCACTGATGTTTCTGGTGACCCATTAGTGCCTTTGGCTGGAATGCCATTAGAGTTTCAGCCTAGCATGCACTGATTGGAATGGCTTTTATATTAAACTTAACATAAAGAGATCTCCTTTATTCTCCAAGAAAAACTGCCATTTCTTGTTTTGACTTCTATAATAATACAAAGATAAAAATCACATAAAGCTTAAAGCACCATCTCAAAGAGGATGCTAACAAATATCAAGAGAGGATTTTAGATGTTTTGTATTTATAAAAAAACGGACTCTACGAACTATAATGATTTTGTACTATTAAGGGCATGATCCTACAAAATACTGAGTACCTCCTGAAACTTGAATCCTTGACTTTCATTGACTTTGCAGAGTTTCTAAAAGGACTAGGCTTTACATTGCAAGTATCCTCTAAAAAGCAAGTGTTTAGAAATTCCACCCCATAGCCCTGAGTTTATTGTCTCTCAAAGACACATTTGCTGAGTTTACAGGTGAATATTTATTTTTCTCGCCTGACAGTTTTGCAAACTCAACTAGACACCAAGCTGGATTTTTCCCTATTCAAGCATCATCATCAGTAATAAAGGTATTTTTGCCTTGGATACACCTGTGCAACTCCATTAGCCTTCATCAAGGTTACATGTGTGCGACTGAGGTTATATATGGAAGACAACTGGGATGGAGAGACCTGACTGTGGACATGAATCGACCTCTGGAATATATATTGCCGATGATGATGTGAAAGAAGGCAAAAAGCGGTGAGGTTGGCAAATGGGCTAAACCCTTCACTCTTTTGTTCTTGTACCGCCTATGAGCCTGTGCAAGCAGCTGAAAGATAATAAATGCTGAAATCTAAAGTTTTGCCTTCATAATCTCTTTTCAGAGCATTTAAAAGGTTTGCGTGTGTTTGTTTAAAACGAGTTCATATCAGAGCAGTGTTCAATCTAAAGTATATCTCCATTTGATAACTAAGTAATAAAGCAGCAACATTCCTCAGTGTGCTGCTAGAAATAGATGCTGCCTGGTGACTACTGCACACAAACAGATGTCTTCGTAGCAAAATCCAAATTGGCCAGTTATTGGATTTCTGAAAGTTGATTCTAAGATTTTTCTTTCCCTATAGCCTCTATTCCTTATCACCCTAAAAAGCATACACTGTAGCCTTAACAATTAAATGATAATGAGCAGACAGAAGAGAAAGGACAGGAGAGATCTGGCATAGCTACAGCTAGCAATCATTAGATTTACAGAGGGGAAAAGACATGCTTCCTAGGCCAACATATTTTTTATGAATAATTGATAAGGCAGTCAGCACAGTTATATCATAGAAATGTAATATATATCCATAATTATAAAACCAGCTTTATGCAAAAGGACATAACACACTGAAAGGAGATACCAGCCAATATGCCATCCTGAAATAAAATACAGTCACTATTGTGTTAGTTGGCAAAATTTAAATACAGGATTTGAAGCAAGCAAAATGTTCTTTAATCCCATTTTTTAGCACAGTCCAGGCTCAGTGTGCTCAGGAAAATACTGCAAGGCAAAATCAGCAGCTGCATTAATTTGCTGATGATTGAGAGAAAAATGAAAGTTATCCTCATGTTTTGTTGGTTTTTTTTTTCTCCCTACTTTCTACTCTAACTTACTAATAATATGAGAGTACCAATTTATTCCTGTGTGAGTATATGAAGCATACAAATTGAAAAATCAATGTAATGGAAAAAAAAGATTATCATGCACTGTTTAGAATCAATCAGCTAGAAACAGAGGGGGGAAAATGCGAAGGCGGAGACATGATGTTTAGAAAATGCACATACTGTACCTACCCTAAGCTAGAGTGTCTGTAGGAAAAAGCTACCCCCAGTCTAACAAGCAATGAGCTCTATTTTGACCAGAAAATCGTCTTACTTTCAATCTTTTCTAGAGAAATCCATCAGTTGTCTTTTCTTATTGTAAAAGTCCCCAACTAATAAAAATATCAATCCCTTTGCCCGTAAAAGCCACGTAAAAGCACGTAACAAAGATTTCAGGGTGAAGGGATTACAAGGCTCCAAATGCTTTATTAGCAGGACATCTCAGCATCGTTCACCAGAACGCTGATGGCTTTTTGTAGCCCGAAGGACAGACTTTTGTCGAATGTGACAAGAGTCCCTCGAAAACATCGACAGCGACAGTTTTTAGTTGTGGTCTGAATCACCATTAGCAGCTGAGTTTAAATCTCAGATCTCTCGGTGGTGGAACACTTTCTTCGGCCAAAAACCAGCCTCTACTGATCAGAAATAATTACACTGTGCGAGTCAGATGTGTAACAAATGGGTCTGAGTCTCAGTTTGGAAATACATTCAGAGGAGGTGGAAAGAATGGCTACTGGCTCTGTGACAGGAGATTCAATCTTCATAAACCTGCAAGAGAGGGGAGGAAAAAAAAGCGACACAAATGCGCCCTACAAAAGAACAGAGCAGATCACAGCTGGAAGGAAGGCAAACCTTTTAATCAGGTCCTTGAAATACAAGCTGCAGGAAGCTAGAACATTTTGGTGGACTTCAAACTCTTTGCCTTCAACAATAATTTTCAGGTCTGTAAACTCTTTCGCTCTGCGTTGCTGGTTCAACTCCTTCAACATTTCTGCAGAACAGAGAAGACAGACAGTGCCAGGGTTCCCATTAAGAGTTTTTTATTTTTACTTTTTACTTTTCATTTTTTTTTTCTTTTTTTTTTTTGTAAAGAAGTAGAGAAACAGGAAACAACTGATATTTTTGTCGGTAAGATTGGCTCAACACAGACAGTCAGAAGTTACGAACATAACATACCAAAAAAAGAAAAAGAAAAAAGCGGGAACCAGTAGGTCTAAACAACTGAAATATATATACAGAAAAAAAGCAAAAACAATCCTAAATTTGGAAGGGTTAAAAACGAAAACAAAATATTTCAGCATCAGCAAATCAGAAACACAGCGAATGCACTATCACAGAAAAGTTAAAATAATTTGTTATAATAAAAATCAAGAGCTAATGAATTTCTATCCAAATGCAAATAAGTTTTGAACATACTAGAATAGTACCAGTAAAAATATGGTATTATGATGCAATATGAACTGGATATGGGTCAAAATAATAAAACCACAAAACCTGCAAAAATAGCTTATCCTTACCATGGTAAAAATGTGTTAAGCCTCTCAGTTAACAGAATAAAATAGTACTTCTAAATAATACATAAATTACAGTGCATAAAAAATTATCCAAATTATCAATGCATCTTACAATATACCTCAGCTATATAGACTACAATTGTAGACTACAGTTGTTTCAAAATTAGCTTAAAAGCATCCTTATGATAAAAAATAATCTCACGCAGAGAATAAATTACTGCCTTTTATAGCAATTCCCATTTTTTGCACTCCAAGGATTTTTACCATCACAGCATTTTTATTTTTTAGCCTTCAATGGCTTCATTTACAGCAACAATCAACTTTCACACATCATGAAAGAATCGTAATGATTAAAATAACCTATGAAAGTGTTTCCGTCCTGCAATAAAGCACCTACCTTGCGTGATGCCTCCTTTTATAAAGCCTATTGGTACTAGCAGAATGAAATAATGGCACGTCACGTCTTCATGCGTGGATGTGAACTACTGAGCAACCTACATGTTTTATATGCTGGCTGGACTTCTAGGGCTAAGACTCCCCTCCAACTTTGCAGACCAAAGTGGCTATCAAGATGAATAATATACTTTTCACCTGGGCAATAGTCTGGCCGTTCAGAAGCCAGTGATCAAGATGATAAAAGAGCTGATTTTAAATACTAAAGGATTTTGGTTTTATTTTATGTTTGCAATAGGTCAAGGTTCTCATTTTCTCAGTGTAACACCCCGAACACATTCCTCTTCAGACAGCTCTGTAAATCAACAGCAGTTCTTTCCGTGGAGTCCCTCCTCACACAAAATAAAAGGGACCTGAAGAGAGTGTAACTATAACTGCGTTTAATGCCAGTGCTGGGCTTGGGCACTGGGCTGCCCGAGCATCACCAAAGGGCCTGATGGTAAAATGAAGACCCAAATAATCTTTGTGCTCTCCTGCTTCCCAAATGAAGCTCAAAAGGAATCGTTTCAGCGAAGCACTAGCGGTTAAACACCACGAAAACATGCAAATACACAACTGTTGCATGAGAAGAAACTGAAGTTGTCCCAAGCCCCAGCATCTGTGGTGCACATTTTTCAGGACTAAGTAAATAAATGTCACCTTGCACATTTATGTCTATTTAATGGAAACACAGTAGTGTCTGAAAGCCTAATTATTCTGTGCCGAAATGGGTCAGTGCTCTCCAGAGAGCAAGCAGATCATTAGAGAGGGCACAGAAATAACAGCAGGCTTGTGTCAGATCTATAATAGGGGAAAATAAACCACTCTGTCCTGTGGGTGCTATAGCAGGGGCTATTTTTAACGAATTCATCTGAGCTAAAGCACAACGATACATTTCGAGGAAAACGTAAAACGGGAGCTGAATGATCACTCTTCTGCAGGAAAGTTTCAGGCTTTTGCTGGAGCTGTGGTGCCTAAAGTCTGACTTGAGCACGAACGTTTCAGGCCTTGGTTAAGGACCAAGGATGCTTTGGACACGAGGGGTGTTTCACCTGATTTGCTTTGGTTTCACAGGAACAGCACCAGGTGCTTTCTTAGTATTTTTTCATCCTTTTTAGGTATTAATGGTATTTTTTTCCTCTGTCTTGGTCCGTTTTCCCACTTTCACTGACTGTAACTACATTTTCCTCCCGACTCATTTTCTACCATATGATGCCTTAAAGAGAGTTACCTTTTCCTCTAAACTTTCTGATACTCTCGTATCCCCTACTTTCATTTTTGTTTTCTGTCATTCCCCTTTTCAAATTTGCTAAACTACTGTCCCCCAGCCCCATTTACACTTTTTAAAAGTTTCTATTCAAGATCCTTTTATTTAGGATCTGTGGCAGCCCTTTACAACCTTCCTTGCAGAGGCCTTTCAAGACAAGGTCTCCAACCACGACTAAGTCATACAAGTTTAAGATTACACTTACACAAGGGGTCAATCTCCATCTCACCTCATTCCATTTCCACCTTTGAAAGCTCATGATCAATTACCCTTAATGTTAAAAGAGCACAAGTGTATGAATAGCAGCCGCATAGATGGATCCTTTGCTCCAGGAAAGGAGAGGGAAGAGGGTTTAGTTGCACTTGGAATGGGCTGGGGGTTTTTGGAGGTGGGCTCAGGGTAAGCAGAACAGCAGAGACCACCCGTGAACTCACGATTATGGCTGAGATTGCTGAATAACAAGACATAAAGCTCAGCCACCGCAGTGACGGGTGCTGTGCTGTCTGTGCTATCTCCAGAACCGTGAGAGCTGGTTTGAGCATCTAAGTCCCCAGATGCCTCCCCCAGGTAATGAGCTGATTACTTGGACTTTACTGATCACCCTTTAATTACATCCAGTCCTGCAGTTCCTGGGCACAGTTTCTATCTGTGCTCTTCACACACTTCAGTGTGCTTTATACTGCATGCATTCATTAAGGGATGCAAACCAGAGAACGCGGCTCTGGAGCAGGCCTCACAAAAACCCAGAAATCGGAACAGGCCCTAATCAGAAAGTGAAACTCCTCATTTTTCTATAGCCGTTCAGAGGCCATAATTCCCCCTTGTCCCCTGGACTTGTTACAGCGCCCTCCACAGAGAGATGACTACAAACAGCCCTGTGTTTTTTGTAGCTCAGTTCCTAAACTAGAAAGAGAAGATGTGGGTGGAGAGGAGAAGGAAGTCAGGAGACTGCATTGATTCATCGATCTTCCTCGCTGAGGCCCTTTTGTATTACTAAATAACTAGAAGGCATTAGTATTGGACACAAGGTTATACCAGAACGGGCCTTCATTCTCAGAGTATTTGTAATGCTCACACCGCGCTTAGCCAGGCATTAATGATTTATGAGGACTCAGGATGAGTTGCAAAACAAATTTTTTCACCAGGTAATAATGCCTGCCAATGAGTTGTAAAAGGAGAGACAACACAGTGCAGTCCTGGCAGTGAAAAATGATCTCAGCTGTCTCCTGCTAGTCCCACTTCTGGGCTCCTCCTAATTTGCAGCGCTTCCTCCAACAAATGGAATTTCCTGAAACTTTCAGAAGGGGATGTGGTGGGAATTTTTTAGTGGCTATTTATTCCTTTGGTTTCTTTGTTCTTACAGATTTTTTCTCTCTTTTTCCTTAAGAGATCTAGGTAAAAACAAGCACAAGGACAGTTAAGGTGCAAGGTTTCAGCAGGGTGGGCACTGATGTTCCCTCTCCTCAGTGAATCACAGCGAACGCTCTCGCATCCATAGCACAAGGGATTCCCCTTCCCACCCCAGGCGCACACACACGTTGGGACTGCGGAAACCAAGCCAGACCTTTCTACCTTCTCCACCATCACTGATGCTAAGTCATTCTCAGTCAGACCGGTTGAATGTTTTCTTCATGAAGTACACAATCGACACCCCCATGTTCTTCCATAATTACATGAGCCATGTAGCGGTTGAACCTAAAGGGGACTTGACCTGAAACCCGTAACTGAACATCTCTACGGAGCTTGTGAAAGGAAGCACTTTCTATCTTGCCATTATCATCCTTCATATCATTGCTTGGGGGCATTTAAGCATAATTATATTGAGAGTCCCAAAGACAATATGGGCCAGAAGGTGTAAGTGACTTTCCTCAGGTCAGGAACAGAGCCAGGAAGAACTCAGAAGCTTTGATTCCTGGTCCCCAGCTCCACCCATCACTCTACATTTTCTCCCTCTTAATTAATGGACAAATTACCAATTAAACAGAAGAGCCCATAAGCCTTGGATCAAATGTAGGACCAAGAACAGCTGTGTAATTGTGTAGATCAAACAAAGGGAACAGAAATTATATAGTGAATATTTTTTTTAATTACATATGATCAGAAATAAAAATGAACAAGGAACTTATTCCCCAAGTTTATTTATTCTGTATTTCAAGCACAGTGGAGACTGGATACCCAGTCAAAGATCCTCTCTAATGCACATTCCTGTGGCACAATGGAAGCGCTCAGGTTTCTTTTCACTTCCAACAAAAAACTCTTTACTTAAATTCTAGTAGATAAGGTTTTAAAAGGGTGTAGCAAGAGCTAAAATATAATGAGCTGTGAAATATGTAAAAATGCTTTTTACAAACAGTGTTTTTGAAAAAACGCTTGGAAAAAAACTAACCTACTATAAAACTGAAAAGGCTAATTGATGAAACATCACTAATTATTCTTGTGAAGAACATGCAAGAGACCAGTGCTTGCCCAGACAGCCCCATGCTTTCATGATTGGGACAGAAAATGTGGGAAAGCCAAGAAAAGTTACCACAAGGAAAATCCAATTACTTTCTTGCCTTAATAAGTAAGGAGATTAATTTCCAAGGTTATGCTCTGGTTATGTAAAACAAATATTTTAACCATTAAGTGCCAGCACCACGCACACTCGCTCATTTTGATAGACAGTGGTAGGGTGTGCATAGCTAGAAGAAATTAAATTATGAAGCAAAAGATCTGGCAGTTGAATGAGAGTTACAAGTAACAGGAAGGTGTGTGCCATAGTGAACCAGCCCTACTGGACCACAGAAGGACTCATGATTTTTTGGCAATTTTGACAAGTCTCTCTTTCTCCTCACTGCTTTGTCCACAGACACAGAGAACCCCAAAGCCTGGAGAGTCCCACAACAAACTGCAGAGCAGCTACCGCTGAACATCATCCCTCAGGGTCTCTCGTGATCGTCGGGCTGGGGGTGGTTATTTCCCAGTTGACAAATACACCACTGACTATGGCAGCTTCCATGTTGTGTGAAGACAAGTAGACACCAGCAGAGAACAGCTTCCTACTTGGGACTGAGGACAAGGAATAGGGTCCTAACGCTCTTTTGGATTTAAATGAAATAGTAATAGATTATTCAGGGTCTGGAGCACATTTCTTATGAGGAGAGACTGAGAGAGCTGGGTCTGCTCAGCCTGGAGAAGAGAAGCTGAGAGGGGATCTCGTCAATGTTTATAAATATCTCAAGGTGGGTGTCAAGAGGATGGACCAGACTCTGTTCAGTGGTGCCCAATGACAGGATGAGGGGCAACGGGCAGACTGAAGCACAGGAGGTTCCATCTGAATGTGAGGAGAAACTTCTTTCCTTTGAGGTGCCAGAGCCCTGGACCAGGCTGCCCAGAGAGGTTGTGGAGTCTCCTTCTCTGCAGACATTCAAACCCCCCTGGACACCTTCCTGTGTGATCTGCTCTGGTGAACCTGCTTTAGCAGCTGGGTTGGACTGGGTGATCTCCAGAGGTCCCTTCCAACCAGTCTGCAATTCTGTAATAAAGGGGCAAGAGCCAAGCCTTGTGGGAATCATTAACAGAGAAAGGATGTTTCAGACACCACTCTGTGATCTTCAGTTTCCTTCCTGTACCCTAAAAATTATACCTCTTGTTATCTTGACTGCTTCTGCAGTCAAACAGGGACAGAAGCGAGTCTCATGCACAACCCAGCCCGTTCTGCGTGCTCAGCCAGGTAGGATGCACTGCCTTGGGTGTCCCTCCCCAGGGCTTACCAAGGAAAGAGTAGTAGTGAATTAGTTGAGACCAGACGCTCTTTTTCCTTTTATTTTCTTCACAAAAGGTGAGAATTAATCTGCAGCAGATAAATACTCTCACCTTTTTTCCATCAGATCTCAATTCCAGCTGAACTTCATCAAGATCAGAAGGAGAAGGGGCTGTAACAAAGCTGGGACTTTCTTATACGAGGATATTTTATCAGCTAGATAACGGAGACAGACAAATGGTGAAATGCTCTCGCTCTGTACCGTGAGCACCAAGGCTGCTAACGGCTTAGGACAGAGGTGCAAAGTGCTCCTGTACGACACCGGTGTGTCCAGCCCTCCTCTCCCAGTCTGTATTGAGCACGGAGTTTCTCCAGTACACCAACCTGCTCCAAAGGCATCTGAAAAACGCTCAACTCCTTGTGGCCATCTCCAGAATCATTTGCTTTCATAAACCCTTAAGATAATGAACTGAGAAAAGCCCAGGAGTGTCCCCAGGAGCACTAGGAGGCCATGCCCCACCGAGTCTGCGCTACCCAGTTACACACCCTGGCGAAGATGGAGCATATGGTGATGGAGAGGAATCACTGCTGGCGCCGCTATACCCGCCTCTGAAAAAAAAGGCAACGAGAGGCATCTTCTGCTGGGTTTTGTCAGCACAGCAATGCAAAACACAAGGTGTGAAGCTGTCACACTCCGAGCTCATACAGCTACGGCAGCAGGACTTTGTAGTGCAGACCAACCTGTCCGGATCTTCGTCTTGTTGACACTGTTACACACCTGTGCTGCTAAAGGAAATGGTAACAGATGCTGGAGAGTGGGAAAATGTTTTTAAATCCCACACTGAACAACACGTACGTGGCTGTATATGACAATTCTACTCGAAGGATTGTTGGGAATGAGAAGCCCCATTGTGCTAGATAATTTTTCAGTGTTCACATAGACAAGTTCTTCTCACCTTATAATGATGAGAAAGGGACAACAAAGTCAGCTGTGGTGATTACTCACTTAAGGAAGACAACTACAACTATGTGGAAAAGGAGCCTTTCTAAATACATTAAAAACTCAGGGAAGTCACCGTATCATGTTTTGAAACCAATTTTCAGGCTATTATCATCACTAGGACTGACACTAGGAGGTACCTCAAGAACGCCTTCACGCATTACAGAATTGGTATTTCCCTATACTATTTCAACATTATTTCCGACTGTATTCAGAGATGAACTACATCCCTAATTTCTAGACAATCTACTTTAAATGCAACTTTGGAGATTTTTTTTTTTTTTTGGTATCACAGTTATGCATACAAATAATTGAAAGGGGAGTCTGGGGGCTAGAATGCCTCTGCTGCTTTGATTTATAAGGTAAAGTCTTCTATGGTATCCATGCCTGCTAATTTATAATCATACAGGATTACAAATGCACAGTGAGCGTATGTGACTGGATTTCAAAATGAACTGCATTTACATTACATATATGGATGCAAAGAATGAGAAAAAAAAATACGGAGATAATCTGATTGCTTTCATTTTCCAACACAGGCTGTGATCCACGCAAGGACGAGCAGCAAGACCAGAGGATCCAGCATAAAAATACCCACTGAGATGTTGAGACAAAGATGCAGCTTCCTATATCAAGACCTGCCTTCTTATTTTTTTTCCCCACCATTCACCCCTGATTAAATATAAAGTTGGCTGCAGCCTGTTCTATATTGGCCAAGGCAAACAAACCTCAGGGGATCCCAGCAAATTGCCAGCCTGGCCCCCTGTTCCATATATAACATGCCACTATTTCAGTTAGTACTGTAACTGGATTTCCAGGCAGACAATAATTTTCTCTGGAGACAAAATGAGAGAGAGAGACAGGCAGAAAGGAGGAAAAAAAAAAATAATCCGTGAGCGCTGGAAACACAGAATAGCCCAGATTTAAAGAGAAATTTAGTTCTGATTGTTTTATTTACCAGCAGGCAACCCTGAATATCAATCCACACTTAAGGGAAGGCTAAAATATTTATTACTACGTGATCTTGGATGGATTCAGCATTATCTTAATTGCTTGTAGCAGAAGACTAGCAGATAGCTTTTAGACCTTTTTGATCTCTTTATGTAGCACAAGGCATTAGCTAAACGTTTCCTAGTTTTGAAGGCTTTGAACAAGAAGCACCCATCTGTGAAACCCAGAGTGTGATCAACAGGCTCCCCGACACGTCAGCGATCGTCAAACACTGACCAGTTTTGGTGGTGTAAGAACAAAAACTGTGAATTGTGTATTAACAGCAACCAGTCACATGCGTGTGCATACGTACAGCCGGCAAACAAACCGCTTGCTCTCTAGAACAAGACAGGGTTTTGAAAACAAATCACTGATGTGCCCAACTCAAATTGCACGTATTAGAGTTAAAAAAAATAAATACAACTATGAGGTGTAGCACCTGACAATCTAAAACTTCAAAGCACTTAACATACATTAATTAGCAAGGAGTGGGGGGGGGATTCCTATGCCCATTTTAAACAAAGGCAGTGCTGCCCAGTTTCATCAGGGGCAGAACTTAGTTTTTTCTTAAAGTGTATGTAAGTGTAATCAACACAATTCTTTGAAATAAACCCATCTTTACCATCCAGTCGTAACACACCTATTTTCTAACATTCATATCCTGCAGTATATGATGCCTAATGAAAGCAAATAAAACCAGCTGAAATGTTTGGCACTGAAATCCCATCCTTTCAGAGGATACTATACATAATCTAAAAATAATAATAATGTACTAAATCTAAGTATTTAGGCCGCTATACTCAGTGGATGGCTGAGTACCAGGCGTATGTTATGCACAGGGTTAAACACATGGGACAGCATCTCTTGGTCCGATGGGCATCTCATAGGGCAGAGAACTGTTCTTCTGGTACAGACTGCGTCTCTACGATGAGAGCCAGTGATTCATTACGCTATCAGAACAGACAACTGTAATCAAATAATGTAAAATAAAAGAAAGCAAGCACTGCCAATTAATTCTAGGCCCTCCCTTGGGGTATTCGGCAACCCAACAACTCTCCAACAACTGGTTCCCTGCCCTACAGCTTCAGCATCGCTGGTGGCTGCGCCCATGGCTGCTCACGGTTACAGAAGAAACAAAAATAATAAATATAAGGCTGTTAACTTCCATCAGAACCATAAATGACAAGAAGTTTGGAAAAAAATGATAAACAAGCTATTTTTTGTGCCTCATGGGCGACGGCAGAGACATTTGAAGGCAGATAAACTGGTCTTGGTAGCAGGGGAAAGTGGGAGGAGGGCGCAGGTTGGCTTCACAGAAACAGCCCTGTTGTTTTTAGCTTTAGGAACACGGTCTCGTATGTTAAAAAGCCATAATTTGTGTCAGATTTTCTCTGAATATCTCCCTGCTTATAACATTTGCAAATCTCTAGATTTTGCCCGTCCTAAAGATGTGAAAGACTTTATAACTATTTTATTTTGTTCTGTTATATTTATATTTATATTTATATTTATATTTATATTTATATTTATATTTATATTTATATTTATATTTTTAGTTATAGTTATAGTTATAGTTATAGTTATATTATTTATATTATTTATATTATTTATATTTATATTTATATTTATATTTATATTTATATTTATATTTATATTTATATTTATATTTTTAGTTATAGTTATAGTTATAGTTATAGTTATATTATTTATATTATTTATATTATTTATATTATTTATATTATTTATATTTATATTTATATTTATATTTATTTTATTATTTCATTTCATTTCATTTCATTATTTTATTTTCTTAATAAGCCCTGTAAAGTTTTTAAAGCTTAACAGTGTTGTAGCCGTATAGAAAACGTATTGCAATATATCCTCCTCACTTCTGCCTAACTCATGTCTCCCCTTAACTGGGTGGTATACCTGGACTTTTAAATCTTTATTTTCAACCAAAGTTCTTGGAAGGTATTGTTGTTAATACGAACTATTTCTGTATAAATCCTAGCAAAGTTATTTCCTAGTATCCATGTTGCCTGAATAGTTTGTCCAGTATGGCAAGAGAATATGAGTTATGACGATAATGTAAGAAACCATTTAACTGCAAATGTTTATATTCATAGAGGAACAAGTTATTAGGAAGTGTTTAAGTAGCTGCCTCACCAACTCAGAATTATAAAAAAAAATAAAGACATTTTTAAGGAGACTGTTGAGATTAAAAGACAAAGATTTATTTAATGAGTATTAAAATTTATGGGCTCTCTAAGAATTAAGCAAGCTTATAAAAACTATATTGAGAGCCGAACGGCTTTCACATAATGAAGATGGTTGATAAGACTTGGCTAACACATTTCAAATACAAACGAAAACAAAGGGACACCTCAGAAAACACGGCGATTAAGTCAAAATTTCAACCGTGAAAGCAATACACAAATTTCACCATCATTTTGTAATCCGAAAACGCTACTAAGACCAACCCGCAAAGGTGCCGAACCTCTGAAAGGATGACAACGGGCAATTTCGAATCTAGACAAGCATGAAAGAAGCGTGGTTTTTCTCCTTCTGTGTAGTTATGGAAACAGCCAGCTATAAACCCCCTCCTAACCGAGCGAGGCCTTTCTTTCCCCTCTCCCCTCCGTAACTCTACAGCTGTCACCACGAGCCGTCCCCCTCTCTGTGTCCCCCGCCAGCAGCGGGACGGCGGCCCCGGCTGGGAGGGAACAAAAGGGGCTGTGGTACAGTGTCACCTCCAGTGACAGCGTCACCCCCAATGACAGCGTCACCTCCAGTGCAGGCCTCACCGGGGCTCCCGCCCGCGCGGGGAACACAAAACGGTGAAGTTTTATGAGAAGAATGGAAGTAAATTTCTTTTCTAGAAGGCTTAGCGGGAAATCAAAGATCGGGTTTAGTTTAAGAGACGAGCTGCTTCTCTTGCTAATGACCGAAATATCCAGGTCCCCAGCCATGGTCTGCAGGGTGACAGGGGCCGTAAAGCCACTTGCACGCTCTGAAAAGCCAAATACAGCGTAAAACGTCCCCTGCTGCCGGTTCTGAATCAGAGAACTAAAGACGCGATGTAAAAAACACCCAGGGCTGACAGGTGTCTTTGAAAGACGTTGTTGAAATGGCACGGACCTGGAGAGGGGACATGCTACGGCTTTAGGTAAAGTGGACATAACGGGATCTAATTTAGAGAGAAGATTCTTGATGGGAATTGATTTGTCCGCCTCACGATGAAAATCAGAAATACACCGATGTAGACGATGTAGAAACTTCCTTTGGTACGCTGGATCCAGGGAGAGTCACATTAGTATTCCCATTGATTCATTTATTGGGTTTAAGCTAGAATATAATATAGGGTGCCAAATTTAAAAGGGAAATACATTTCCATCCATAAGCCATTTTACTGACCCGTGGCACTAAGCCAGGGCTTACTACTAATGTGGAGAAGGTGGCTGCCTTTGAGGTCCTGCTTTCTTTTAGCCTTAAATTCAGTTCCTAAAAAGGAACATAAAGAACTGGAAATGAAAATAACCGCTGTTGATTGTCTGTGGTCTTTTTAATTTTTATTTTGCTCTCTTCAGGAACAAAACAGTTGGTGATCATTTACTTCGCCTCCAATGATATTTTGCCCTATGACACAGCAGAGAACCCGGTGTCTCTAACTAGTGTGAGCCGTGTGTCTCAACTGGTTTCAGGAGACATAATTATTATAATTTTGTTTATTATTCCTAATTTCTCTAGACCACTAATTTTCATATATCATATACATATTTATGAAAATTGCGGTACTTTTAATTAACTATATGGTATTAGCAGTTTATATGTACAAACGAACAACCCTGGGAACAAACTCATTAAAAATCTATGGCTAAACTTCAAAGGCTTTGGGATTTCACCTCTCGCGTACTCGCCCTCTCCCCGCTCCGGCAGCAGAAGGCTAACATGTATTGAAAAAGAACAAATATCTACCTGTGCGAAGCTGCCCTTTACGTATCACAGGAAATGTCAATATTTCAAATGTTGGTTTTGTCTTCCCAAGTATCTGTGCCCCCTTCCTGTCGCCCGAAGGTTTCATATGCAGGGTTTTTAAAAAGGAAGATCGTTCTTAATTTTATTTTTTTTTCATTCGTACGTACGTTTTTACATTGCTTAATAAAATGTCATTAATAGTGACAATATGGCACAACTGTCATGTCTCGCTGTGCTGACGTCTTTAGGTTAGTTTGGAAGCATTTTTCTAGGTCATTATTTTTAATTAATACGACAAATTAGTATATTTTTTTTCAAAATGTCAAACTGTTTTAATCATAACACGAATATGAAACATTGACCTAGGAAATAAAATGTTTCTCTGGTACTAAATAGCAACAACCTAATTAAAAGCATGACATCCTAAAATGAAAATAGAGTATTTTACCATTTTACATCTTAATGAACTATCATATCTACTTTCTATTTAGATTATATTAAACTGGATAATAAATATAAAATACATTTTGAAACATCGCCTCGTGTAAAAAATTCTGGAAATATGTACCTTGTTAATGATGGTTAAACGACTTTTCAAATTAGCGTGATTTGGAAAAAAAACTGATTGAAATGGTGTCTTACAGCAAAAAAACAGTTTCAAGGACCATTTATTTCAGTGAAGACACTGTCAATACTACATCAGGCGGCAGCTATTTCTCTATAATCAGAGCTCGCTTTAACTCCGGGATGGCTGTGCAGCAACTGGGAGAGTTAAACTGGTGTAAAGCCCTTGTAGGTGAGACTAACACTTTACCAGTTCTAACCAACACGTGGGTTTAACCGAGAACAGAATTTGGTTATGAGTGCTGTACTGTGCAATGAATACAGTTATAGAGACCCACGCTTCAATGCCATCAAAGGAGCAGTTCCTGACACTTTTTAATGTAAATTTTAGTTAGCTTAACTTAAGCCTTGGGTTTGGTTTAGTTTTCTCCTTTTCCTTTAACTGTTACATCTTTATGCTTCAACCGCCTCTTGTACACTAGTGATTTTCTCCTAGCAGTATTTTTTAACGGTAGTGATATATCACTGAAGAATGTGATTAAGATAATTCAGTGCCTTCCTAAGGACATTAAATTGCTAGACTGAAGTATGATTTGGGTAGGCTGCAACTTTTTAAAAAGCACATAATGCTCTAAGTGCAAAATAAAACTGAAGATAAAGCAGCAGCTCTGGGGTCCTTATCTGCAAGAACTCTAAAAGCCCAGAAAATTTAGATTAAATTTTTCAGAATGCCCAAGTAACTTTTGAGGCTGGGACTTAACAGCTCTTGAAAATTTAACCTATCTATAATTTGTCATAAAAAGAAACAATGATTTCTCCTGAAGTAATAAGGTCAAACTGCTTTTGACTAATCTAAGTAAAGCCAAAGGTTAAAAAGATAAAGCTGGAAGGAAAATACCTACTCTGTAAAACAGCCATTTATGGGAGCTTTAAATCTCTGGTTGTTGCGCAGGGAAGAGTCTGCAATGACAACCTCCTATAGAAATAAGACATCTCCTTTTGTAGGGGACTGTACAACCCTTGCCTTAATCACACAAATTTTACACTGTTTTCACACCAATCTTTAATACTAGTTTAAGTAAAAGAAGTCAGAGTTCAGAATTGGAAGTGTGAACTCCAGCTATTCTTATGGGTTTTTTTCTTCTGTGGTTGATGGACCCAAAAAGTAGCTCAAACCAGCCCTTTCGTGGTCATTAGTATTCTGTCTATAAATGAGAAAAATGAATGTAACACTTTGAAAACAGCTGTGGAGTACCAAATCGAGCTTCTAGAAAAGAAAACATGGTTGCTGTACACTTGCACATTGGGTGGTGCACTAAACCCTATGCCAAAAATCAGAAAGCCACAAAGATTTCCAGTATGTTGAACATCTAAAAAAACCCCTTTTTTTTAAAAAAAAAAATAATATAACAAGTTAGCTGCTGTAGATTTGCATGGACTCTACTGACAAACAAGGCTGCTGGTTATATTTTTGGGTTATTTTCTTTTAATTTTTGGAAGAATGTGGCCAAGTAGACTTCTAGGCAAAATTCAGAGGACTGAAGACAGGAGTAAACCTAGTGAAAAGACATCCTGGAGCAGGATAACCATAGGTAAAGATTGTAAAGCAAGAAAAAAAAGAAAACAAGAGAAAAAAAGTACTTGGAGTTTCAAGGGACTGTGCCAAGCCAGAGAAAATGGAAAGTATGTTCTTAAGTGCCAATGGTAGAGGTCAAGACCATAACAAAAATCTGATACTATTAACTGTGCAAAACAGGATTGTTTCAGGACTGTGGCAGTGGCAGAAACCAGCCTGCGAATCATCAAAGAAGTTGTTTTATATTGTGAAAAACACGTAATACCTCACACGCACATACTAAAAGTGTTCCAGGAACATTAGTAGCTGTTATGCTGGAGTTAAATCCTCACAGACCAGGCTAACTCTACAATAATGGAAGTATAAAAGATTTTTAAAAGTTACACAACTTCTTAAGTGACAGGTATGAAAAGAGAAGCCCTCTGCTACATTGGACCTTCCTCAAAGAGACTTTTTTCCTCCCATGAAAACAGAATTATAACTATGCAGCTGTGGCAGATGTTAGCATATGAATATTTATACATCCAGAGGATATTTTGGTCTACCTCACCATGCATGTTAATATTTGAATAGATTAATCAAAGCACCGAGTTCACAAAGCAAACTGCCCCCTCACCTCCTCGTAGATGGATGTTGGTATTCCGAACGACAGGAGGCTCCTGATGTGCTCAGCCTTAAAGCTCGTGTGTGCACCACCTCATTAGGTACCTCCAGACCACAAACGGGACCACGGGGTATCAGCGCTGGGTTTGACAGGGACCGAGGGCATTACAGAAAACCCGCACAACACAGCGCGGCGGTGTGTGGGAACGGCTAGCTCAGGGCCAAACGCAAGCTGGTCTGAGGGTGCTGGGCCTAAACTTACAGCTCGTCCCTCTGGGAAGGACTTCAGCTGTCCCCATGGCTCAGCTGGAATCCTGGCGGCAGTTTTGGGTCCCTCACTACGGGAAAGACCTTGAGGTGCTGGAGAGAGTTCAGAGAAGGGAATGGAGCTGGTGAGGGGTCTGGAGCACAAGTGTGATGAGGAGCAGCTGAGGGAACTGGGGCTGTTCAGCCTGGAGAAAAGGAGGCTGAGGGGAGACCTGATCGCTGTCTGCAACTGCCTGAAAGGAGGGTGTAGCATGGAGGGGGTTGGCCTCTTCTCCCAAGTAACAAGTGATAAGGACAAGAGGAAATGACCTCAAGTTGCACCAGGGGAGGTTTAGATTGGATATTAGGACATTTTTTTTCACAGAAAGGGTTGTCGGGCATTGGAACAGGCTGCCCAGGGAAGTGTTTGGGTCACTGTCCCTGAAGGTTTTTAAAAGACACGTAGATGAGGTTCTTGGGGACATGGTTTAGAGGTGGACTGGGCAGTGTTAGGTTAATTGTCGGACTCGATAATCTTAAAGGTCTTTTCCAACCACAATTATTCTGTGGTTCTATTCTATGATTCTACAACTAGCCTGACTTGGGCCTGTGACAACAAAGCCCTCCTGGCGCAGTACAGCACACTTTGCCCCATCAACTTCAGTCCCCTTTGACTCAAACTGCTCTAAATCACCTTTCTGACATGTAAAGCAAAGCACCAAACATGTCCTGAACCACTGGTCATGATGGGCTTGTGGAAACTTTAGCAATAAACCTTTAATGTATTTTTTTTTCAGGGAGCTATAGGAAATGTAGTTTGCATGAATAGTGGTAACACAACAAAACTTCTTTAACCAGAACCAAACGAAGTTTCTTTTTAGAAACACGTTATGCAGACACTCACACACATGAAAGGCGCTGACATTACTGTGGGAGGAATGTAAATGGCATTAAAGCAAGACTACAAATTGCTTTTCATGCCTTAAAGACTAGCAAAAGAGAGCAATGTACTGTACTTGCCTATTCACTTCTACTCAACTGGAAAGTAACACAACTCTTGCCCTTTTATGAACTTCAAGTTGAAGTATTTATTTTGTATACCTCTTTTTAAGCTTATAAGTGGCAATATGTAATGTTGACTCCATCCTATTTCCTAGTATTAATGGTATCGCATGCAGGTCAATGTTTTTAATAAGAAGAATCACAGCTGTCCTTGAGTTATGGAAAAACAACTGAGCTATCTGTATTAAAATAGTAAATAATAATAATAATAACAACAACAACAACAACAATAATAATATATTATATATTATATATNAATTATTATTATTAAAATTAAATGAGGGTATTCTTGGAAAATCTACAAAATATTTAAGGCAAACATCTGAGCAGGTTGCTTTTTCCCAAGGCTGGGAAATGCTAGAAGGATCTTTGATGTGTCAGCTTTGACAGTTGTTTCAGTCCACCTCTGCTAGCGCTGCAGCAGACGGTGAGGATGTGATTGTTCTCCTTGCGCTCACCGGTCCCTCAGGCAGAGGACAGGAGAGCGCTCCTCAAAATACTGCTTATTAGAGTTGAATTGTGATAAACACGCTTGCATACTTTCACACAGGGTACACATTTTGGGCCGAAATTAATCAAATCTACGTTTAGCCGTGTAAAAGGCATTTAGCCTTAACTTTGTTATCCAGGCTCCTTCCGCAGCCAGCGACAGGCTCCTCCAGAGGGAGCGTCTTCTCGCTCCCTTGGACATCTGTTTCAGCACAGCTGGGTTTCCCCCAGGATTGTCCATCTCTCTCTATTAAGTACAAAGGAAAGCCTGCTGATTAGCTTTGATTAGCCATCCGCATTTTTCAGCTCCTTTGATCCAGCCGGGTTGACTCTCATCCCCTGAGAAGCGGAGATTGCTGCCCGTGTCACCCCCAGGGGACACGGACACCGGCACTGGAGTCACTGCCATGAAGGACACCATGGGTATGCTGGCAGCTGATTAGGACAAAAAGAGGTCTCCCGGTCTGGGGAAAATCAGCATGTGACTTTTTATCACTATTTGACAAGTCACCGGGAGGAATCGAAGAGGCATCTGAAGCCATAAAAGTTCTGAAATCTCTCAAAGAAAAATCACGTGAATTGAATGCAAAGAGGGAAAAGGGAATTCGAATAGAAAGAGAAGGAAGTTTAGGGTTTACTTTTGACAACCAGGCTGTTGATCTGGGCATAACTGAGGTGGAAAACAGTTACAACCCAAAGGCTGGATGACTGCTTTTGAATAGTAGCTACATAAAAGGAAACCTTAATTGGTAATGTTTTATTCCTGGCCTCTTCTAGTTCAACTTTCATTACAAAATCACCATTCAGAGCTAAGGAATATTTGCCATCAAAAATCACATTGAAGAAATAGAGCGATAATTTGTGTATCCACAGAGGCTGAGGAACCACAGTAGCATATCGAAGAGATCTAGATAGGTACAGGAGGCAATTTATTTATTTAGAAACGTTCAAGGAATCTTGTATTTAACCTGAACTACTTCTGCTGACCACGCCGGCACAGCAGCCCTTCCCGTGACATTCCGAGGACACACACGGGGACCTCCACTATCTCATGTGCTGGTGACGGTGCTGAACGACGCGTTCACTCGGGCTCTGGGAATCCAAACGCACCCCCTGTGATTTGGGTCGGAGAAGCAGCGCGGCTCCGTTTCCCTTAAAACCCACACATGCATCATCTGAAACGCTAAGATCCGCAGCCAGGCTGGGACTCGGCGCCCCAGCTTTACCCTGCAACCCAAATCTGCCGGCTGACAAGGAAATGCTTTGCCAGGACACGGTTTTCTTTCCGCCCAGCAACAGGCAGGGAGGCATTTGAAATCACACGGTAACCCTGACAGGCGCTCCGAAAGCCTTTCAAGGCCAGCGGAAAGAAAAGACAGAGAGGGAGTGAAAGAAAGACAGGAGGAGCACGCGAGGATGCGGAAACTACACTGAATTAGAGTTAATTAAACCCAAGCTTTGACAATGTTTAAATAACAGGATTCTACACCTAGCCCTGGAACGCCTGTACGAGCTGTCATTTAATTTAAAAGAGCACAACAGCTAAATGCCAGTCTCCAGGCAGATCTTTTGCGTCTTTCTGATACTGCGTTAAAAAGTTATTATAAAGCTGAAGTTCAGAATTTTTGTCAGAGTTTGATAATAGCCGTCTCAAACTTCACATCACAAACACTCAATAGGGCACTTGTTTTTATGAAATCTGGAGGAGAGTTATCCTGGACAGCTCTAGGAAACCAAAAACCCCAAAATCTTAAAGCCAGTCTCCTACGATAAGTCTCAGTCTAGTCTGAAGATGAAAAAAAGAGAATATTTTCCTAGCAAGACAATCCATCTAATAGTAAAATGCCCCTATAATAAAGCCAGTTTAGAAAAATATCAAAATACCCCACACATTCGTAAAACATTTGATCAAAACTTAGTGAATATTGTACTGCATATTTTTAAAGAACAGTGCTAACATTTGGCAGCGCTACATTCAGCTTTTCATTTTCAATATGCTTTAAGAAGGATCTCATTAATTCTCCCACATTCTATTCAGTGATGGCTGCGGATCTCTTTTCAACTGCAAGTTTTCAAAAATTTTACCTCAGCTTCAATTTACTTGAATTAGCATTTCTAATGAAAACCCAAACAATCAGAAATTAAGTATCGTATTTTAATATGAAGGTTGATAAAGAAATCTTTTATATTTTAAGCTACTTTCTTGAAAACAGTGTATTTTCAATGAAACCTGGCCACTATTTCTTCAGCTATTCAACATTTAAAATTTTTCTATATTTATATTTGTTTTGGTATTTAATCTCTTGTTACTCACAAGACACTCAAAAGCAGAACCATGCAAAATGACCAAAATTGTCAAACCAGTGCACAGGAGTCATGTGGAAGAAAAATACAGCAAGCTGATGATCTTGATGCCCTACAGTATATTAAGAATAGTATTAACGGCTCCTGATGACAAACTTGGCACATCCATTTGAATATATTTTTGACACAATCATTAAAATAAAGTAAGTTTACATTATTGGAATAAAGTAAGGTCACAGAGGTAATCCACAGCAGAGGCAGTAATTTAGAAAAGATGCTAACTGAGAAGCTCCTCACTCTCAAAAAGCAGAAAACAAGCTTATTTTGCACTAGTCAGCTGGAAATACCACGCTGGTGGGTGCTCCTCCAGATACGGAATCAGAGGATGGCAGCTGAGCCTCAAGTGATCTCGGTGTAGATAACAGAAATAGGATACTTGAGTTCGGCCAAAAGTACAAGTGGAAAGGTAATCATCAAGGACAAATTCAAGTTGCCCAAGGACTTGGGAGGACACAGGTTTTTGGGTAACCTAGAAAGTACATGCATCAGCATTGCCTGACAGCGGAGCTCTCGGTCCCAAGTCCCAGCCCAGCCTGAACTCCTCTGGTATCCAGAATGTGCCATCAACCCTGCCCCAGGTGCAGGGGAGCAAAGTTGGGGCAACATCTTCACAGAATCAGAGCGTGGTTGGGGTTGGAAGGGACCTCTGGAGATCACCCAGTCCAACCCAGCTGCTAAAGCAGGTTCACCAGAGCAGATCACACAGGAAGGTGTCCAGGGGGGTTTGAATGTCTGCAGAGAAGGAGACTCCACAACCTCTCTGGGCAGCCTGGGCCAGGGCTCTGGCACCTCAAAGGAAAGAAGTTTCTCCTCATGTTCAGATGGAACCTCCTGTGCTTCAGTCTGTGCCCATTGCCCCCCATCCTGTCATTGGGCACCACTGAACAGAGTCTGGTCCATCCTCCTGACACCCACCTTGAGATATTGATAAACACTGATGAGATCCCCTCTCAGCTTCTCTTCTCCAGGCTGAACAGACCCAGCTCTCTCAGTGTCTCCTCATAAGAAAGATGCTCCAGACCCCTCATCATCTTCATAGCCCTCGCTGCACTCCCTCCAGTAATTCCTTGTCCTTCTTAAACTGGGGAGCCCAGAACTGGACACAGAACTCCAGATGTGGCCTCACCAGGGCAGAGAAGAGGGGAGGAGAACCTCCCTCGACCAAATCTTGACCAGTCTTCTCTAAAGAGAGTGAATAATTGATTTCTGTCTGAATGCTGGAGCCTGAAAGCTACATTCAAACGTAGGGCAGACTGAAAGTAGGACTTCAGTTAACGGTTGTTTTTGAAATTGTTTAAATACTCACAGAAATCAGCCACAGGAGGTGGATGTGTAGACTGCCAGACTGTAATACAGGCTGAATCTCCTCCTTCTAGAATGCATTTAAGTGTCCAGATCACCCTCCCTTCCCTTTGGAGGCTGACAAATGTTAAATAAAGGATCGGCTGAAATACAGAATACTCTTTATGGGAGAATGCACCATCCAGCTCCTTTAGCATTTCCCCCTCTCACGCGTACCTGAATGAATTTCCGTGTTGTACCACAGTACGATGGGGTCACTGAGACACAGCATTATCTGCACGGTGAACTGCGGAGCCAAGCAAAAGATGCCAGGAAATCAAACACTGCGATACAGGACAAATGGCATTTCTAAAGTCAACAAATAACTCTTTATTTCAATCTGGAGGAAGCAAAAGCAGAAAGGGACAACACACTGTGAAAAATACAGGAAATGAGAAAAGCCTGGGCTGTTAATAGTTTCAGCACAAATTAAAACAGAATAAAGAAAAATATTTTTTTTTTCCTCTGTTGGGCTCTAATCCCCTACCAAAAAACTTCTTTCTTTAAGCAGCAACCTTCACAGATCCTAACACGGCTCTAGATCTGCTCGTGTGTCTCTGGCTGAGACATCTGTCCTTCCTAATTACTTCTAGAGCAGTGACCAAAATCTTGTTGATCCGACCAGACAAATTCTGGCAAGTAAACCATTCAGAACTGTAACTACGGACATGCCGACTGCTGAGAGACGGGGATGGTAATAGCACTGTTGATAACAATAAAAGGGACACGGGGAAGGATGAGAACTTAATTTTTGGCCATGTTCCATTTAAAGTAACTACAAAAGACATCCAAAAGAGTTGTCAGCGGCAGAGACTCTGACAAGACATCTAAGAGAAGATGTCAAAGAAGCAAGGAGCTGCTTACAGAGATTTCACTACCCGGCTGAGTGATACAATCTTCCTTCTGGACCATCTTCCCAGGGACTGAATACAGGTATAATGATACACTATTTTTTTTTTAAATTATTATTATTTTATTTCATTATTATTTTTTAATTGAGAAGGCAAGACAGCCTGAAAGGAACTTGACATGCAATATATTTTTGTTGCAAGACATGTTAGGAAGTGTGCTGCCGTCAGAAACAAGCACTCTCCCTTTTCTTGACAGAAAACACTCAGCAGTTCTGTGGTTTACACTGGAAACATTTAGGTGCTTTATTACTTATTCTTCTAATAAAAAAAGGTAAACTGTCGCTTTACATCTTTGAACAGCGGGTCACTTGTGCTGGTCTGTTCTCTGTCGTCTGTTGTAGCATTGTAGCTCAAATACAGGTCCTTCTCTAATAGCCTTGAAGATTTCCTTCTTGCATTCTTTCTTATTCAGAGGCACCACGGCTGTTGTCACTTGAATATTGACAGCATTTTAGATGGCTCATTACTCTAACGCATCGATACCACGCATCTTCTATTTAAGAACAAACGCATGAGTACCACCACCCCGTTTGAGTGGGCTTGCAGTTCTTCCAGGTCACCGTATGGCTGTTTTTAATTGCTCCCTTGCTCTCTATCAGTCTTGGTCAGTCTGCGATAATTCTGAGAAGATTTTGATCTTTATTGATGAGGAGAGTGAGACCAGGGCACAGGCACGAGGGAAAAACATTAGAGAGGCTGTTTGTGAACCTCGCTGTATTGCAAGAAGCCCTTATCAGCAAGAGACCCAGGAAGGGCTTGACTGAAACTGAGCCTGAGCCACTGGACTATCAGTGATTTCTGGTTTTGCTCCTCAGAATCAGACACTTCGCAGCAACTGGTGCCTTCCTGCATATTTGACTAATACTTGTTTGGAAAACTGTGAATATCTCTTTCCTCCCTTTGTCCTGGAGTCAGGTTTGTCTGTTCCCAGGATGAAGCTGATGCCTTCGAAAAGCCCAAGTTAAGCTCTTTCTGCACAAGAGACGCTGGTGTAGCCTCACATCAGCGCCTGCGTGCAGACCAGACTGATAAGCACCCGTATCAGAAACAGTCCCGTAGACAAGGAGAGCAAATGTACCTTCTGGAGGATGAGCAGTCAGTGATACAGAGCTTTATCTTCTACACGGCTGGATCTAGGGGAGCTTCCCTTGCAATACAGAGCCTTTGTGTGTCCTTCCTATACTTGAGGCAGGAACTCTCCACTCTTTCCCTACCTCTAATTATCTTCCTATGTAATTTCAGTTTCAGCTTGCTCTATAGAGTTTCTGCTGTCTCGGTCCCTCACCAAGGTCCTTCCAGGCAAAATGTTGATGCTGGACTCTTCTGCAATGGTAGTTTTGCCAAGAAAAACAATTTTCTTTGAAAAGCCAAGGAAATCGTTCCTACTTTGTTCTCCGATTGCTACAGGTCTGCCAGATGAGGAAAGCCTGTGATTCCCCTTCAACTCGCTCTAACAGAGTTTTCCATATAGTATCCATGTACTCTATGTAAAGCACACCATTTTTTAAACTAGAAAACTGCCTTTATCTTCAAATGCCGCCTATGAGTTAGAAATATGCACCCACACAGCCAAGATTCTGTTACTGCCCATACCTACATGCAGCACATTGGGGAGCATCATATCACAAAGAACATTTTTTGTGGTTTTTCTTTTCAATAGCTCTCCAGTTGCAACACTGGAGTCAGTATTTCAGAAAATGCAAATGCTGCTGAATTAGTGGCTGTGGCACTTAAACCCCCCTGAGCAGCATAGCCGAGAAACCCCCCTCCTGGATTTCCAGTGACTATATTTTACAGTAAATGAGTGATAAAAGATGCACTGCTTGGATTCTCGTCTTTGCTAATAATTTCTAATATATATGAAGAGAATGGAACATTTAAACTCAGGGATGGGGGATTAAAGGATATCCATGATGAATGAGCAGTAGAGCTGAAGAGAATTTGTTGTACATCCTGACCAATAGAGCAGTGACAGTAATCAATCCATTACCTCTCTACTGAGAGAAATGGCAGAGAGATAAGAGGATAATGAATGCCGGGCACAATACTGATAAGGAAGACACTTAAAATGACCAGTGAGAATATATTCCATAGTTAATAGTGCTGACAAAAACAGTGACAAAGTAATAATTTATTCATGGAATGAGAGCCATTCCTGTGAAAATCAAGGTAGCATTTTACATTAAGGCAACTATTGAAATTAGAGTAGCCTTATTAGCCAGGAGCCATTAATGAAGTATTGTAGAAAAGAATACTTTTAAGGGCTCATTTTGCTATTAACATATGGGCTAAATTACAAAATCCTGTTACTTACAAACAGATTTTTTTTTTTCTCTGCCAAACCCTTCTGGCTTTTTCCTTAACCCTTTTCTTTAATGCAATAAAAATTCATATGAAGCTCTGCATATTCACATGCAGCCTGAATGGATAATGCTTTTGCCCAGAGCTGACATGTCCCCTATCCCACAATCTTTTAAGAGGCTGACCTAGATTTTGAGTCCAATAATAACACTCAGTACTGCCAAGACCGAAATGCAAATATATTTGACGATTCAAAATGCAACACTTAATTAAGAAACCACACCTATCCAAAAACCGCAGGTAATAAAAACTGTTCCTTTTTCTCTTCTCTGCGCCTGAAGATTGTGCTGTACGAACACACTGTGAAACATGAAGTGTTGGAGATATATAAGGAACAGCAGCGATTGTGTTGAAAGAAATAAAATCCGTATTTCTTTCAAACGGCAAAGGTTCCAAATAAAAACCAGGCTGCTCTATGCTGATTTTCTTTTCAGATTTCACTATACTATTTCTTAAGTGCTTATGCTGTTCCTAAGAATGTTTGGGGTCATTATCCACTTGGAAACCGAACCTGTGGTCAAGTATACTGGTTTTCCTGGTACACAAACAAACTCCCCAACTACATAACCTTATGACACAAAGGTCTAATATATAAAACTTTCAACCTTCTATTTCCAACAAAAATATCTTCCAATTATTCAAAGAATCTCTTTCTCATATTTCAGTCCTGGTGCCAGACAGAGATGAGTTTAGAGGGTTTATCACTTCCCACATACAATAATTTTCTCCCTGTGTATCCATGACTGATACAGAGCTGCACTGTCAGATTTGTTGTCTCATCTTAGACAAAATTAAAACATAATTTTCGGGGACTTAACAATATTTTGAGAATTCTCTTTTTGCATAGAAGCAATTTGATGTGTCCATTACAGTTAGGAAATTAATAAATGCGCCCACCAGAAAACCTAACCTGGCAATTATATCATTCCTCCTTCTTTCTAATAAGGATGGTGAAAGATTTTCATGAGCTTGAAAGTATTAATTACTTAGGTCCCCGACTAGAAAGCATCTGAGGGAGAAAACAGCCACTAAATCAGGTAAAGGTTTCTTTGGTGGGCAGCACAGAAATGCTTAGGGATGGGGAAAACAGGTCTTTAATGCACATTTACAGTATCTTCTGTTGCCATTGAGCTCACAGAGCAGACGGCTGCAAGACGGAGGAAAGAGGCTTCGGGTCCCCCAGCTGCCTGTATTAACCCACAGTCACTGAAAGCGAAAAGAGGGCTTGCTCGGTTCTCTGAGCACAAACCAGACTTTTATTCAATTCCATCTGAGCTCACGCAGAGATAGTGACAGTTCCCTCAAAGGGGAGCACAACTCGCCTTCTCAGCTCCCGAGCGTCGGTAATGAGCTGCTCTAATCGCCTTAGAGTGGCTCAAAATAACCGGGCAAAGGAAATACCGCCAAAAAAAAAATTGCTGAAATAGCCCCTGTTTTATGCTGAAATTATGCTATTTTGTCGTGTTGTGTTCTGCGTTTTCCAGGAGCAATTCTGTCACATTCCGATGGGTAGATAGAGAATTTTGAGAGACTTGATAATTCTCTTAGGCTCCCAATACCCTGACTAACCACCGGTACCTATGACTATAGAGCCTTCAAAAACCTGAATATCTGGTCCATATCACTCTCAATACTGGGGATTCACAAAGCAGATGATCCACCTTCCCCCCCACACCCTCTTTGTCTCCTTCCCTCCACTGTCTTTCTTTCCTTCCTTCCCAGTTACCTTTTTTCAAGAATCCCGTATTACTTTGGGAGGCCTTGTCCTTTCTCTCAGTGACTGGAGTTGGCAGAAGCGGATTTTGTGGATTTCTGGGGTAACTCTGTTGGGTTTTCCTGAATTGTGGGAATACTCAGCGATTGTAAAGAACCTGCAACCCAACACCATGATGACCGCCGTGAGGAGATTCTGTCAGGAACCCAGAGGGACCGTCCTCCTAATATAGAGACTTGGACTAAATAATTTCTTCGACGATTACTCCAGCTCATGAAAAATGAAATCACTTCTCTAAGTGAACGTGGTCTTTTCTGGTTTACTTTGAACATAATGCTTGGTATGATTGGGAAGAACAATGTTTAAAACACCCAGAGCTCATCAACACCAATCCAACTGACAATGGTTTCCAGCTTATGAAGCAAGACAAGGAATATGAGGAATAAATTAAATGAATAAAATTAAAATGTCAGCAGAGAAAGTAACTAATCTCCATCAAGTCTCTTATATAATCCAGACCCTTTTGCTGCTGTTATTATTCAAAACCCTTAGGGAAGCAAAGATCTAGGTCATCTGCAGGATAAAGAGTGTACTATCCAGGAATCAATATTCACAGTAGTGAATTAAATTATAGCCCTCTCCATGCAAAGAGTTTTATTATTACAAGGAGTGTCGACAATTTAAACTCAACAGGAAAAAATAAATCTAAGCTATCAGATAACTTTTTCACTACGGCATCTCTCTATATACTATGCTATCACTTAAACTGTCAATAATTCTTTAACTTTCTGAGAAATAAGGTACTGCGCTTTCCCAGTAAGCATATGGCTTAGATAAGCCACCGCATCTGTTGGAAGGACCATTTCAATTAATACTGACATAGTTATATTGCCATTAACGCTAAAGAAATACCAGCACCACCGATGAGGCATTTGAGACATCCTACAACACGCGATTGCCATTTGCAATGGAATTTTTAACCACAGCAGCACGATAACAGAATTTCTAATTCCTGAAATATGACAGAGAAGTTGATTTTCAGGAATGCTGGTAAACCAGCCCTGCAGCTTTAAGATTTGCCATTAGCTGCAATGTCGTGGCGTAGTCTCCGGCTGTTTCTTCCATGTTTTGGTGGTCAGATTGTGCTTATCTATGACCAACATCCCAATTTAAGACGCCGCCCAGATGCAAAAGTCAAATCTTACCATAGTTTTCAACCTAATTGAAGCTGATAGCATATGATTTGGAAGTGACAGCAATTGCACAGCGTTCATCTAAGCAGTCACATTTCTGGTTTTTTTTTAGACCTCCCCAGAAAAGCTCCTCATTTCATGCCACATTATGAATCTCATTCGTCGCGTTAACTGATGAGGAAGGCAGGCGGGTTTGATTGACGGCTTAAACTGGCAGAGCCCAACTCATCTTCCCTGCAGACACCGGGGCCGCCACGGACTTTCCACTTTCCATCTCCAACAACACGCTGGCTCCTTGTTGAGCACCGGCCACAGCTGTTTTCGGACTCAATTTCTCTTTGTGACCCGGCGAGAAAAAAAAAATGAAACGTGTAAATCAAGGAGGAATGTCGATAAAGAAACGCAGCACTATTCATGTGGGAGAATCCGCTGAGTCCTTTTCTCGGACGTACATAATCCCACACAAAAGACTCAATAAAGCGACATAACAAAGCTACTTTGGGAAACTCCAGAAATCTGAAATTCAGAAAACCGTGCAAGTAAAGCGTTAAGATCAGAATTAAGGAACAAGAGAAAGAATTGCTTCATTTTTAACTCAACTGTCATGCAAGGTTCAAATACATCCAAACGCCGAAGTCACAGTTTGCTAGTTTGTTACAGAACACCCGAGGCTCAGCTTGCACGGCAAATTAGGAAGGTTTTCCCTAATTGTTTCCCAAGTGTAGAGATGACAACACATAACTACAACTAATGTATTCCTCTGCTTAACTTGGGAGGTGGAAGGCATTGCTACGAACCAGCGCTTCTCTTGCCAAACGAACCGGCAGATGCAGCAGGCCCCAGAGATGCTGAATCCTCTGATCCCAAAGACAGCCAAGTTGTCCCTGTGCTTCAGTGGTACCGGATGCCTTTGAGGAACGTGAAAGCACCGAGCTCTGCATACCCACACGTGAAACGGGTTTTCACGTGTCGCTCCGGGCATCCGGGAAAAAAAAACCCACACGCTTTCCTTCCCAAGTGTGTGGGACAGGCAGGTGAGGGGAAAGGGCCTCCTGAGGTTACCATCCGACTCTTGTTTCTGCCGCGTTCCCCTGCGGCCCGCAGCCAGAGGAGTGCCGAAAACACAGGCCCCACCATGCCTGTCGGAACAAAAGGTTCCATCAAGCGCTTCTGCTGATCACAACTGAAGTGGCACGAAAGAGATACTGAGAAAAATGGAGCGAGGAGGGAGCGGATGGATGGAAGTAGAAGCTGGTGGTTCGCTTCTGGCTGCTTCTCCTCAGCAGTCAGATTGCAGCAATAACAATGGGCTTTCTCTCCCGATCCTGTCCTAGCCAGATGATTAAATACCCCTTTTTTGTCACTGCAGCCTCTTGGTGACTGAGATCTGCTCTGCTTATAGATGAACTATTCCTCAATCGCAGTGGAAAAAATCCCCAAAGCTGCTGCGTTCTGTAGCACTCCGCATTCACCTATTTGCTAGGAGCAATGCAAAAAAACCACTACAAATAAAAAGCTATTGCACATTAACCTGCGTGGCCCGGGAAATACATGTTTAAAAGACCATTCTAAGGGCCCGTTATTACGTTTGAGCATGCAGCACACCGTATTGCCAGAAGACAACTGATGGACGAAGCTGAAGAGCAGACAGATCTGACCAGAATCCAAATCCTACTCCTGTTTTATCCTCCCTTTATCAAGCCCAAATCACCCTCCCTCCAGCTCCTCTCCCTCCCTGGCTCTACACTCGGAGTTAACAAAAAATTTCTTGTAGCTGTTAATGAAAGCTTATAGCCCGCAATATACCGTTGAGCTGCCCTGATTCTATCTAATACACATTTTATTATTTCAGGATTAATAACAAGAACAACCGACAACACTACAATATACTTACATGGCACCTTAATTTGAAGATTGCAAAGGATATTACAAAAAAGACTTGAATAAGTATTAATATGTCTTTGTTCCGGCTCGCAGAAAACACTGATACACACACAAACAAAAATTCATTTGGGATCTGAACAAAGAATCCTCAGCTCTGAGTGAGGAGGGTGTCCATAAGCCTACTCTACGCATAATTTTAATTCGATATTAAAACACACGGCTGCCCCAGGACCGAGGTCAGGATGCTGTGCAGAAGCTTGGCAAGGTCAAAGTCAAGCTCAGATGTCCCAGAGCACCTGCACCGTGCCATAGAGTTGCACAGCACCACGAGCTACTGTCAGGCTCACATTTATTGCGGTCCCTCTGGTTTACGTGTTTTTTATATATTTTACGGATTACACATTTGAAACCAACGCTATATTATGGCTTTACAGTTAAGAGTTAACCGCATGGCACTCATGTATTCTTCGGTGCTTTAGATTTTATCGGAAAGGCCTGATTACTTATCAGTGGTGATGCCATATGAATTACATCAAGATGAGGAATTTACATGAAAATAAGTCATCAGCACTTCATGCTGAGTTCCATATGACTTCAGAGAAAATTATAACCTTTCTATAGAATTTAAAATTCCTCCTTTAAAATCTCTTTACTGTATTCTATAGGAAGGATGAAAAACGTCCCTGTTTATCCTCCCACTCTCCCAGCACAAAAATCCAGAAAAGGATACTATTATCTATTAAATTAAGTATCCAGATTAGTTTACAAAAGCATATATACACTTTTAAAATAATCTCATAATTTTTATAATCCAATTGGACCACCATAATTTATAATTTTATAGACCTTATCTGTATGATCTTATGCGCGATTTTAAATGCACAAATACTTGCAAGCTAAACTGACCCTTTCGCATTTACAGATTGTAATATGTTAGTATAAGCTTAGGTCATAATATGGCTGAACTGTAGTTTTGTTCGCTGTGTGTAAAAGAGAAACGTAACTTATGTTCAGAATTTGAGTGCAATGCTGAAATGATCCCACACCAAATTGTACACACACATACAGACACACAGCTTCATTTTTACACGGAATTTCTTCAGCGCTAACAGCATCTATATGAGCTTTAAGACCAGGCAATTTCGGAATATTTGGCAACAGTCTGCCGCTATAATGAGACTCAAGCATGTGTTTAATTGTGTGCTTCGCAGCCCACTTCAAGTGAGCATTCAAAGTTATTGTTAATTGTGGCTACTCTTTGCTAAAGCTTCCCACCAGCAGATCTCTCGCTATTTTCCAAAGGACGGCAGAACCATAAAGCACAGAGTCCAGGCCCACCGGCTGCTCTACAGGACACATTAAATACGTGCATAAATCAGTGCAGGATTAAAGTCCAAGTCAGTTTGGAGTTACAGACTGAAAGCTTTCCTTTCTGCAATAATCTAACCCTCAGCTCGTTGAAAGTGAACCCCAAACCAGACAAACCACATTTGGAAAAAAATTCAGCCGGTGTAAACCAGTTGTACCCGCAGTACGATAGCTCTAAAATGGCCATAGAGAACACGGCCAATTTGAAAATGCACCACCGTAAAGAAAGCAAACACCCGCTCTTCCAGTCCAAAGCCCTGAAGGGATGTATTTTTTTTCCCGAAACAATTATAAATAACTAAAAAAAAAAAGGATTTGCTATGAAAATGCCTCCCACACAGTCATCTCCGCAGCACTGCTAATGTGTTGCTGTAATGCTTTCTGTGAGTGATTATATATTTCAGCTTGCGCGTACCCAGCGAGTTCAGTCATTTACTTCGATTAATTTAAATGCAGTTACAAATAAACATTTGAAAAATATAGGTAAAATGTGATTTTATTTTATTTTTTCATTCTGTGCTTTAAGTTTGCCTTTATTCACGTCTTCCCGCTCTTTCCCCAGAGAGACACATCTCCCTCTCCTCAATTTTCAAAGACGAGCCTTGTCACTCTATTACTCTTAGTCTCAACCTGGGAGATAATAGGGCAAATTTGACAAAACCTGTGCAGGAAATGAACACTCATTCATTTATTAGGGCGTCTCACTGGGCACTATTAAACTTGTAATAAAAAAGTTATTGGAAGGAAGAGAACAAACCTACTGAATTAGAAACCCAGGCGCGGGTGATGTCTTCAGCTTTTTCACTAATTCCCAACAGGTTGTTAAGGGACCGAATTGCTCCCAGCTACAGGGAATTAAGGAGTTAACACGTCCGGCTGACAGGGAGAACAAATTATGATCCCACTGTACAACATTACTTGCTCAGTATTGCTGCCAAGGGGCAGCAAAGGTTGGGGACCAGTGCACTCATCTTATTGCATAATTATAATATTACCTTTCAACCCATTTCTGGGAAATCCTGCAGCTCTGCACAAAGTGTAGGTGACTCCAGCAACCTGGAGATAAGCACCACTAACTTTGGGAGTCTCATTTCCCTTGCCTAGAAGTGATTACACAGGGTAATTGGAGATGGTTAGTGGAGGTATATGTATCTCTGGTAAATTCTTGATACGGTACTTTGTATCCTGCATTTTCAATTTATGGGATAAGTACGTGAAATACCGAGACTGGGTATCTTGGGAGATTTTATGAATATGAATAAACAAAATATACTTTGCAAAGCAAGTTTGAGAATAGTTTTCATATTCAAGAATAAATTACTTTTCAAATGCTCATACATTTTATGATTAATGCTATTAGTTGTTAATTAGCTAAATAAATATGATTAACTGTGTGAATTTCTCAACCTTCCTATCTGTTGGTTAGATAAACAGTTACACAGTGAATGCTTTATTACATACATAAAAATGTCTCATGTTATAATGCATAAGTACATATTGATGTTACATTTCCTCGCTGTGATATACGCATTAAGTCCCAGGCCACTTTGAAAAGAAACTACAGATCTTAATAATTTATGTTCCAAGTTTTAGCCAGGATTATCAATGGTAGCTTCTGAGCTTTTTCTTTTAGTAACATAATATATCATAGTAAAAATGCACAGACAAGCGATGTGTCAGTTTGATTTTTTCCACCTGATTCAGCAACCCAAAATTCAGACACAGCAGTTTAAGCAGAGTTGCACACTGAAGAATTTAAGTCTAAGCATTTAATCTGTTCTTTCCATAAATTTCTGCTGCTTGTGCTATTATAATGATGTTACCAGAGGAAGTTTATTTATATCACAGATTTTCAGCATCAGCATATTCGGAATACAACAGCAATCATTCATTCAATAGCTAACAGCAATGTAATAATATCATCACTAACACTCTAAATATCAAAAGAACATTTCGAGAAAAGACAACGGAAAATAAAGTTACTTTGAACAACCAGTAACACAGAATTCACTAAACCCAAAATGTATCTTTTAAATACACGTGCACACAAGCCAGCCCAGAAATGAACAGCAATTATGCACGGCGCTTTTGCAGCAACAGGTTGCATATAATTAAACAATAATAAATAAGGGGATCTTTATGGGCCCATTAATAGGAACATACACTCTAGAGAGCAGCATTTTAAGCTCTTAAGCCTTGTGCATCCCAAAACACCTAAAGAGATTTTGTTCATGAGCAAACTATAGCCAGCACGACTGTAAAGCAGCGGGGGCAAACCTGACACCGCTCTGTCTAGACGATGCACAACAGGACCACCCTACGCAAATGCAAAATGCCAGCACCGATGGTGACAGATAAGAACCAGCCCCCCCTTTTTTTTTTGAGACTACGCACCACAACTTCTTTTTTAACAGGCTCAGATCTACCATGAAAGCTGTTCTTCCCGCTGTTCCTAATGTATATTGTAAAGAGCTACCGAGAACAGCACTTTAAGGACTCGCTTGTCATTCTCTCTTCCCTCCCCTGCCTGCTTCCCCACTATTTAGATAATAATGGATCTGGTTAAAAATCATAAAGCCCAAGAACACACTGCAGAAGGTTAAAAAGGCCAGACTTGTAAAAGCACAGATAAAGACTTCTATTGAAAACGATGTTAACAAAGCGATCCTCTCAAAAGGTGAGGAAGTGGTCAGTCCTGTGTGTACCTATGTTTTAGAAGAAAAAGTAAATTATTTCTCCTTATTTTTGCAGCGTGTGTGGGGGTGTGTGGTGGGAGGGAGAAGCACAGCTTCAGAAAACGAATGGGTGAGCACTGGGAAGGGGAAAGGCAATGCAGGTCAGAATAAAAGCTGAGAGAGTCGGGGTTGTTCAGCCTGGAGAAGGGAAGGCTCCAGGGAGACCTTATCGTGGCCTTTCTGTACTTAAAAGGGGCCTGTAAGAAAGATGGGGACAGAATTTTTAAGTAGGGACTGTTGCGACAGAACAAGGGGTGATGGTTTTTAACTAAGATTCAGGTTATACATGAGGAAGAAATTATTTACAACGAGGGTGGTGAAACCCTGGCCCAGGTTGCCCAGAGAGGTGGGGGATGAACCATCCCTGGAGACATCCCAGGCCAGGCTGGACGGGGCTCTGAGCAACCTGAGCTGGTGAAGATGTCCCTGTTCATGGCAGGGGTGGCACTGGATGAGCTTTGAAGGTCCCTTCCAACTCAAACTATTCTACATTTCTATGAAAGTTTGTTCAAGCGAAAGTAAATGTGAACACTGAGCTTGTAATAGGTTCCTACAGGGCATCAGTCAAAATGGAAGCACAGATGAGGACCACTGCATCAGCCAAAATGCTGCCTGGCTCAAGGGGAGAAATGATGATGTTACTCTTGGAAGGCGATCGGCAGCTCCAAAATACCGATGTGCGTGTCAGCCATGGACATGGAGGTGACTGAACCGTGATGTAGTGCCTAAGTCCTAGAGCTACCTGTGAGCCCCTGCTCAACATGAAGGAGGAGAGTTTTCCAGGTGGACTAGAAGGAGAACTACGTGGTGCTCTTAGAGATGCCTACGGACATACTTCCCAAGTGTAAGGAGCAGCATGCGAAAAGACAGTACCGGGCTGAACAGGAAAAAGATGGTCTCCTAGGCAGAGATGATGTAGTGACTAAAGATCAGTAGACAGGAAAGGCATAGACTTTTAAGGACCTTTAATGCGAACGCAGGTAATGTATTTGATGAAGCAGAATAAATGAGGGCAATAGAGAGATTCATACAGTTGGGCAACCTGAAGACAGTCTACAGTCTTTCCTGCAGCTTCCTTGAAAGCTCTGAAAGGAACGGGTCAGGTCATGTCAAAGGCAAAGAAAATGAAGCTCTAGTGACTGAGATACAAGACGAGGAGAGATGGGAAAACAGCTTAGGCTATGAGAACGACCTGGAAAGCCTGTGTCATGGAAAGGCAGAAAAAGCTGCAAGACTTGTGCATTCAGCCTGGTGCTGAGGAAGAAGTACATGTTGAACACAATACCTAGAGGGGGCAGGTGAGAGGATATTGTTGCACAGCAACTGAGTAAAGGAGGTAGTAAATCATTGACTTTGAGTAAAAGGTTCCTGAGCCGGTGGTGAGACATCTGCAGAGTTACAGGCTGAGATTTTAGTAGGACATGAAGGCTGGGGATCCATCCGACTTGATGTAAATGTCTTCAGCTGGGCCAGTTGTTCATGGCTCACTCAACAG
This sequence comes from Pampusana beccarii, assembly GCA_013399365.1. Classification (NCBI taxonomy): domain Eukaryota; kingdom Metazoa; phylum Chordata; class Aves; order Columbiformes; family Columbidae; genus Pampusana; species Pampusana beccarii. Next base: position 214,794 of record VWYH01001038.1, on the reverse strand, counting down.
ACAGCAGAGATGTAGTCAACAGAGCCAATGGAGTCACACACATAATTCACATTTTGAGGATAAGACTAACTGCCCCAGACTCTCTTAATGCTTAGATCTCCACTGGCTGGAAAAAGAGCCCGTGACAACTACCTCAAATGTCAACATCTACCCTGGAGGTTGCTTGAAGTAAGGTGAGATGAATCTTTCCCCAGGAAACAGGTCTGGAACTCAGGGGAGATCCGAAAATTATTAAATTAGATACGTCTCTCAACATAGTTTTTCAGTCTTGCTGCAAAGTGTAACTCTCTTCTTGGGAATCTGGGGAGCAAGTGGATAGTTATACACGGGTCCATTATTGCAGAGGGCAAAGACGATAAAATATAACATTAGAACATGTAGTTCAATACATTACATGTCGTGTCTACCTGAATAATATGAATAAATCAGCCTGGCCTAGCCTAGGTATTTAAAACTATAGAACAAAATAAATAAATATAATTGTGGACAAAGAAAGCAAACTGCCTGGAAGGTACAGGCACAGTCACATTGAAAAATGCCACCTCATAAAGGCAGTAATCTCTCTCAGACAGATCTTCATTATAGCTAATCACTATTTTGCCAAAGGCACTTACGGCAACATATTTCTAGGGGAAGGAACAGGAAGGCAGCGGGGAAAAGGAGGAAATTTCTCAAGCCCCTGCCTTCTCACCCCAAAATTGCAGCCCAATGAGAAAGTAAAATATTTCACTTCAGCTGGAAAATTCTAAGAAAGAGTTCAAATGGAATATTGTAGCAGGTGAAATTGAAAACGGGGCAGATAAGTGGTTGCAAGGCATATACTCCCCTCTGGCACTTTTTAATCAGGAATACAGGACTCTTAGGTGGAGGCAATATCACATACTTACACTGGATTATATGGTCCAAGTAATAACCTTGCATTGGTAATAAATTAATTTTTTTTCCCATAAAAGTTGGTTTCATTTTAACGCAGATATCTCCGCTGAGGGGTACGGTTGGGTATTTCCACATCAGCACACATGCTTAATGCAAAATGAACAACTGTGCTCTCCCTCTCCTTCCTGATGAAGGCAAGATAGTCCAAGACAAAGCCTGGTTAATAAACCAGTTGTAAACAATCAGAGAAGACAGGCAATGCACTGAGCTGTGAATTGCCTTCATACAAACCAGGGGATTGCAAGGCAGATACGGTGGGAAAGCCATCTTAGAACCAAGATAAAAGAGACAATAAAAAGAAAAAGACAGAGAACAGCAGACAGACTGAAAGCAGCAGGAATATAATTTCCTTTGAAAATAATTGCATTCAATTTATACTCTTACCTTACATTCTCAGTACTAAGTAATCTAATCAGATGCATATGGTTTTATTCTCCGAGGTATGTACGAAACATGCAATAAAATCCCCATAAAACATGACCTGTGGTGACTCACTGCAGATTTAAGAGGATATATCTGTTTTTTTTCTCCTCCTGTTCCACTTAGCAAAGATCGTCTGCAACCTTGTGGTCTCCTTCCACACGTCGCCTCCCGTGTAAATCTGTCCCCTTGCTTTTAAATATATTTTTGCTTACTTGCTCCTGTTTGCATCTTTTTGGTTTAGGGGCCCTGGAGGTGAACCTTTCTCTCTTCTTTAGGCAAGAAGGTCTATAGCTGGAGGACCCTCGCTCACTGCTGTGATGTAGCCATCATTTTTGAATCTTAATTTTGCCCAGGTTCCTACGACCAGCTAAAAAGACACTGAAAATTCCCCTTGATTCTTCCCTAATCCAGTCTTAACGTGGGGGAACATTCAGACATTGATAAGGGACTAAGCAGCATCTGTAAAACTTTCTTCCCTGTTGCTCTGACAGTCTGAGCAGGATAGTTTCTTCAGTAGCAACAATAAAATCTCAAGTTTATGTTTTCCAGCAAGAAAGCTGGACAGATATTTCACGCATTTGATTTAGAAACAGAGCTTGAAAGTAGCCAGGGCGAAACTGATACTCTGTGAAATAAAGGCAACGATACTGTAGATTTACTCATTTATATATCTAAGTTGTGTGTTATATATCATTAGCAGATTTCGAGCGTTAAAAAAACTCTAAACTATAAAAGACTATTTAGCAGAAAATATGGAGATCAGGCTGTATTTCACAAATTGATTTATAGTTGTTCTCTGATTGCTACGAAATCATTCAACAAGCTTTGTACCAGACCTGTTTTAACAGCCAGGACCTGAAATCAGCCCAAGCACAACCCTATCACGCGGAAATGTGACATTTTGATCCCATTTCCAGCTGATATATTCCAACAGGCAATGGCTGAAGCAACCTCCAGCATGCCAGTGTTCTACCACCGAAATCTCCAGCAGAAATGTTTCTCCTAATTTCAGCTGTTATGCCCACCTATAAAAGAAAGGTCTCCTTTGGACCTGCAGAACACAAATCACACAGGGCCTCACAGATCACTAAGAATGTCTTAACTCACCCCTGTGACCAAATGGAAAGCTGGGGCATTTCTCAGGGAACATATGAAATCTGATTTTTCCAACTGCATGTGCAGAAGCTGCGACCCTCTCCTTGCGTTGATTTGCAGTTCTCTTTGTGAGTAACCCCATGTGTTTATTTTATTTATTCATTCGGGTTATTTATTAACTTATGCAAGACTCCAGACACCCTAGCATTATTAATAATATGCACACATCTCACGTTACATTAATTATACAATATGCAAAATTAAAGCAAATCTTGGCAGCCTCAAAATTGTCAGTCCAAGAGGATCTCAGCCAGTTACCTAGGAGCCTGTTTCATCTTCAAGGAATGATAGCTGTTCCATCAACTCTTCCTTGAACACATACTGAGAATAAACCCAAGAAGTTCAGATAAAGAGCAGGAGACCATCCTGTCAGCCTGATTTATCACAAGGGGACTCAGCCAGACACACATCCAGCACACAGCATAGCACTGGATCATCAGCAAGGTTTAGATGTGAAATGGCACCGCAGCCAAAGCTGCTCATGGTAACCAGCCGAATTGGGATGCCCAGATGTGCACCTGAGCCCAGCCAGGTCCTTGGATGGGCAATGGAAAGGCCCGCTGGCTGGGCTGACAATTGGCTCCCCAAAACCATCCACTGCCCCACACCTGTGAATGCCCTGCCTGCCTTGTCTCACCGCTCCAGAAGACCCCTTGGGATCTGCAGTTAAACCAAGCCCTGTGCTCTTCTCCTTTGTAGACAACGCTGTTGCCTGTGCAGCCTTCCCCTTCGCTTCTCCCGTGAGGGATGTCCTGAGATTACAGCAGTTTCAGGACAACAGGTATTTACTATCCAACAGCTCCAAACAGGGCATCAAAATGCAGGACCCTTCCCACCCTCTCAGAATCATGGAATCATTTTGGTTGGAAGAGACCCTCAAGATCATTCAGTCCAACCATAACCTAAGTCTAGCACTAAACCACGTCCCTAAGAGCCTCAGCTATACACCTTTTAAACACCTGCAGGGATGGTGATTCAACCACTTCCCTGGGCAGCCTGTTCCAATGCCTCACAACCCTTTACGGGAGATTTTTTTTTCTTACTATCCAATCTGAACCTTCCTGGTGCAACTTGAGGCCATTTCCTCTCATCCTGTCACTTGCTACTTGGGAGAAGAGACCAACCCCTCCATGCTACACCCTCCTTTCAGGCAGTTGCAGACAGTGATCAGGTCTCCCCTCAGCCTCCTTTTCTCCAGGCTGAACAGCCCAGTTCCCTCAGCCTCTCCCCATCACACTTGTGCTCCAGACCCCTCACCAGCTGGGCCACGATGGATCTCCTTGCTTGATCTTCCAGCTCCACGACTGCCACATAAAAGCAGTCTAACAACAGATAGTGCCTACACCAAGGCTATTGAGGCTGGGCAGCCCCCTGAGAGGTGGGAGATGTGAGTTTGAGTCCCTAACATAGAGGAGGGAACTGAGTCTGGATTTCATATTTGTCAGACAAGATCTCTACCCGAGAAGCTCTTCTTCCTTGCCATCCGCCCTCTACTTGATCGTCATGAATTAAAGGTCTAAACGATGGAGTTTGAGGGTGTGAATCCAAGTTTCCAAAAGGAATCCCGATCTTCAAGAGAGGTGGGATGTTAGATGTACTATACCTGTCCTATGCACGATGCCCCGCTGTGCCAGCTGCCCCTTGCGATCACTGTTCTTAAAGCCCAGCTCAGGATTACTGACTCCAGCCCAGAGCCTTACGCGGGGGCATTGGTGGGGTAACGTCTGAGCCCCTCTGGGGAAGGGGAACAGACAATGGTTGGGGTAAAAGGAAATAAAAGCACGTAGAGTGGATTGCAGTGGCAGGGACGAAGGGCAGAAATGAGACAGACTGAGGTTGGTAGGAAGCCATAAGGAGCTAAAAGAGATTGTAGAAGTGTTGTGGTGAAAGGTAGGGGATGGTTCTAGGGATTCAGGGAAGAACGGAAAGGGCAGAGGGGCTCTGCTTCAATATTTAGGCCATGCAGAGATACTATAATCTCTTTTTTGCCGCTGTATATTCAGTGGCTTTCTCAAGTTTTTCAAGTTTTTCTCAAGTTTCTATTTCATTCCAGGCTGCCTGATAAAGACCATTTCAGAGGTGAAGACCTTTTTTCCTTGAGAAAAAATGCACTTCTAGAACACAAGCCCATTCACACACCCTTGCAAGGATTTAAAACACTTTTTTGTAATGGGCAAATGTGGGGGAAATACAATGCAATACTATCATTATTTTAAATTCAGTAAGTGAATTTTGGTTTCGATAGGCAGAATTTCCAAGATTTTTCTTCCATGCTGTTTTATTAACACATGTGATGAAACCCATCGCACTTTCAACAACTGCAACAGCAAAAGTTAAGAGGAACCAGAGGAACGGCTTTGCATCATGAAAGCACGGACACAACTCCGCGGATGTGCGAGTGCGGCCACCACGACACTCAGCTCCCGTGCTGGAATATACAGAATATACAGCTCCATTCTGGGGGCTAAGAGAGAGGCGATCACTGAATACCTAACAGAGAGCTCTCTGCAAAGCAGACTGCCGTAATGGGTCTGGAATTCCTGAGCGGTTCATAATTCAGTTCTTACGTTAAACAAAAGGAGACAGCCAAGAGATAACACAAGGGGAACCCCGCGGGGAGAGCAGACGTGCCATGGATGTGACTGGCCACTTTGTACTGCTCTTGTCCTCCAGTGAGAGAAGGCTGAACGCATAGTTTTAAATTTCTGAGTAAATATTGGTACTTGTAGAGGTTAAACAAGATGCTGTACTAGAAACTGCCAAGCCTTTATTTATACCTAGCCAAGGGACAGGGTAAGCAGTTGCAGGATGAGCATCCACTGACAACCTCTTTTAATCCAACCACAGAGAAACCACCACAGGAATGGGAAGTAATTTAGCAGGCGAGCTTGTCGAATTTGTTTACACCTCTACACTGAAGATTTTTTTATTTATTGTGGTTTTAGGATAAGAATATAAGCACATGATAACAACATAATACACCAGTATCACAGACCAGCAGCAACTGTGGCATCAAAACTCAGAGGAAGCAATTTTGGAGTCAACATAACAAGAACTCATTCCACATTCAGGACCACTCAAACTAACGCAACCTCCAGACAAACGCAGTGTGATCCCGGTGGGTAATTTGCAAAGGCAGCTTGAATCATTCGGTCAGCGAAATTATGAAGTGCCACCTACTCCAAGTCCCTAATCCTCCATAAACATCCATCCCCTGCAGAACTCCCGCCTGTCACGTTGAACACGATGAGCTATTCAGGGTTTGATACAGGACCGTGCTGGTACCCAACTCTGCCCCGTTTGGGGCAAAAAAAGAGCATCTGTGGGAACAACGGGCAGGAGAAATTGAAAACCTGCTGGTAAATCAAATTAGGGACTGAGATCTAAACGAGCACGTGTGTTTAGCATGTGTTACTCTCATTTCAGAAGAGAGGAGCAGATTGCCCAGACAAAGCGCCGCGATTCCAAGCTGTGTGACAGATACGCTCTGTGAACCTTAGCGAGTCAGCACAGCTCCGTGTCTTGGTCTCCTTGTTTAAAGGGTGGGGGAATGAGTGGGAAGGGACCTGTTCCAGCTGGAGAACGTGTTGGGGCCACGCACAGGGTCAGCCCTGTCAAACCGTTTGCCACCTCATAATCTGACGGCCCATACAACGGTAAAATATTCCCTCTGCAGATACTTAACTAGAAGCAGCTTTCTTAGCTGAGATTTCTCTGAACCTTTGCAACTCCCTGCTCGTTGCAGGGGGTTGGACCAGACGACCTTTGAAGGTCCCTTCCAACCCAAACTGTTCTATGATTCTACGAATTAATTTTATGTTATGGTTATTGGTCAACAAGCCAAATGCCTCACTCGGTTATGTCAGGATAACACAGGGGGAGCAACGTTTGGCCACCGGACATTGATCCAAGAAGAACAAGTAAGTCTGTGAGCATGTAAGGATGGTTTCCTTGGGAGGGAACTCTATGGTCACATTTTCTGGTTTTCAGGAAGACTGAGCTCTGATAGAGAAATTGAGGCCTTCCTAATGCTCCAGAGATATTCCACATTTCCTCAGCGGAGGCAATGTAGAAGCCTCTCTTCTCTACTCATTAGGCATTTAATGAAATTGGGAGAAAATTTACAGTCCTCGAGAACAGGAACCCTTTGTCAAATTTGCCTTATGCAGGCTAATAAAATTAAAAAATAGTGTCACCACGGTGAGACCCACTGATATCAAAATACTTCGCTCATATAAGCATCAGGCCCTTACAGAAGTCTTGGAAATATCTTTCGGTTCTCAATAGAAGCTGAACCGATTTTAGATGGAATTGAAGTAGCTGAAGTAACAGTAAGTTAGAAAACTTTTGTAAAAAAAAATAACCAAATCCTCCCTGCTCCCAGAGACACCCTCCTTACCTTTCCAGCTGCCTTGCATAAAATGTAAATAAAGAGAAAATCCTGCTAGTCTCATGCTTCTGCCATATGGATTTATTTCTACTTTGAAATTATGAAATATTAATAGATTTCGAATGAAAACAATGAGCTATATAAGCTTAGGAGAGGTCCTACAAGTGCCTCCTGCAGAATTTCTTCCACTTTTATTCTAAAAATCAGAACTAACTACTGCACGACACATGATGGCAAGGCAAGCAGCTCAGAGCACTGTTTCAGTTTAGCTATTTTTACTCTCCTTTACATTTTTATGAGCAACACAGGCTGATGAAAAAGAATGTTTGTTTGAAGAGATGGGAGAAAACTCCTACAACACAATCTAAGGATCTCAGTTCCACAGGGGCGGGAGTTAATCTGGTCACATCGAGTGTGAAAACTGGGTCCAAAGAATCAGTGGATAATTTTGCATAGGCAAGCAACCCCTTAGGTCTTTAGTCATCTGCCACATGCATTACTATCAAGTTTACATACATAATTGCTGTAAATCATGCATACATTTTTGCGCACATCTGTTCCTGAGACTCATACCCATATATGCCTTGCTTCCTTCAGCTAAACAAAAATAAAATGTGCGCCTGTAGTTTTTCTCTCCGCCTCTCATAATCATATATGATACCACCTGCACAATTAGGCAGGACTATAATAGATCTAAGCCTTATAATGCAATTTATCCATTAAAATGCTCCCTTTGTTTCAATAACCATAAATAATTTGGCAGAGAGACAGTACATTTACTCACTCAGCTGAATGTTATATGATGAATTCCTACCACTTCTTTGTGATCTGCTTATATCCCACTGGCATTCCTGGGCCTCTGGAATCCCGACAGACTGGGGCCCTCCAGAAACCTGTCCCCATTAGTCTATTTCTAGTGACTTTTATTGCAACCTTTGATGAACAAGGACATGGAAAATGTAATCTGAGAGTTATCTCTTCCAAATCTCTTTGTAGGAGGTGGCATGATGGGTTCTACCAAAATATGAACCGAAGTATGGAAGGAGAAGGAGAAGGAGAAGGAGAAGGAGAAGGAGAAGGAGAAGGAGAAGGAGAAGGAGAAGGAGAAGGAGAAGGAGAAGGAGAAGGAGAAGGAGAAGGAGGAAGAAGGAAGGAGGAGGAAGAAGAAGAAGGAGGAGAAGGAGAAGAAGCAATCTACTGTCAGAACCCTCCAAATTAATTCAGGAAATATCCTGGCACTCCTCTGCTGCTGTGCTTCAGGAACCTCCTTCAGCTTGGGGGAGTTTTCTTATCCCAGGCCCTACAACAGGCATCCAGGACTGGTAACATTTGAGAAATCTGCCTATAGAAGCTTTTCATCCACAGTAATGAGGCACCCTAAGGTGGCAGCAGAACAGTCTCTCCACGACAGTGCATTTGGATTTCTAAGAATCTGATGGGCTGGATGGCAGATGTATCGTATCCCCTTTCACCATTTACCTGTACTTTTCCAGTCATCGCATTACTATAATAACCGCTAACACCACTGCTGATACACATTCATTTTCTCTTCAGTCCTTAGCATGCTGGCCCATGAGAGTAAACCTCTCTGTGTTTTAAATGCTTTTAGGTTTGCCTTCTCGTGCTGGAGCATCCTCGGATGGCCCAGCCTTCTCAGAAGTTCTCTGTAATTTTCCCAGTTGGAAACGGCTGTTTATTTTAGACTAATGGCTGTCTTGAAAGCTCCGTGGATGGGGAGAGAAAGCTGTCTGGGCACACACACAGATTAAAATTAGTTATTCACAGAGCATATTTTGATTGCAGAACATTTTATACTTTATGTTCATTAAAGAAGCTTTGCTCATGTTTTTCCCATGTACCCATGGACAAATCTGTGAAAAATGAAACTATTTTCTAATAATATCTAATTGCTGTAGAAGTACCAATGGATTTGCTTCTAGAAAAGTGGTCTTGATCCACAGCCGTAGAATGTTCTTAATATTAACAAGGAAAAATTGTTCTTATTAAACCTTTCGTTTGTCTGTATGAGGTGGAAGACTATCATGCTGGCACTAAAGACAACTGAAGATGTTCTTCAGGGAAATTTTTAGAATTAAGATAAAGCAATGATAAGAATTATTTTTTTGGTTCAAGTGAAAAGTCAAGTTAACCACAGAAAGCGAAATAGCAGGAGCTGTCAGAAACTGCTAATATTCTGAAGTTTAGGGATAATCCTCTAATGACCCTTGTAAGTATAAAGGTAATAAAAAAAAAACCCCAAACCTTTAATACAAAACAAAAATGAGAGTTAACCCAGAGATTCAAAGGAACAGTCACTAAAGGGGTTCTGAATCTATACTGAGAAATTCCAAGAGATGCTGGATCTTCCTTTCAGATGTAGAAAGATCTAAAGGTCTTTAAGGCTGTATGATAAAACCTCTTTGTGAAGATGAAAGAAGTGTACTTTATATTACATTTTGGTTTGTACACGCATCACCATGGGCCATGCTGGGAAGCTGAGAGCCCTCAGAAACCCCACCACACTTTCAAATGACTGCTTCAAGTTTTAATGAACTGGGTGGACTTTCAAAATTTGTTTATTATCCATTTGCCTCAAATAACTTGGGACTAACAAATCACAACCCAAGCTCGCAGACTTTTTATCTATCACCAGCACTAGCCCAGGGGAAGCAAGAGAATGTCTTTGAACAAGGATTGATAAGATGTCTATTGACTGAGGATAAAGCCGAGCCACGCTGAGAAAGCAAAGCAGTTCATGGTGATTTTGTACAGCTAATGTCTGATTGGCGAAAAGGCGCTTCTGAAACGTTCTAAAATTAAATCTGTCTCAGTGGCATAGATGGATGCAAAGTACCATTAAACACAAGATCCAGGCAAAGCAATGTACCCCCATAATGGTTTCTAGAAAAGAAAGCACAGAGTAAATACACGAACGCTTCGCCTTTGGTCAAAATTATTCTGCCTCCAAGCCCTGGATTTTGATGATAAGTAATGTAACAAGATTGGACTGGGATCACCAAGTTGTTTTCGCTCAACAGTTTTGCTCTTGAGTATTGATGTACTCTACGGCTACAAAGCTCTGGCAGCTTGAGCATTTACTTTATTGAATATATAAGTTTCCGGACATATAGTGTTGCCATCTACATACTTAAATTTTATTTTCACTGGTGCTGGCAAATAGAAAGAGGCCAAGTGTTATTTTTGCTTTAGGAAATGATCAGCAGTAGAAGACAAAAGATAAATTGAGAAAACGTGGCATTTGAGAGATGCGCTGTAGCTAGAACACATATATGACCCCCTGACTTCAGGCTGTCAGTAACCCATTAACTAAGAGAAAACCGAGTCTGACACAGACATGAGACAGACAGGGAGTGTAACATTTAAAACTGTAACTTATTTAATTTCTGGGAACAAAGAAAGTCCAAAGGAATAAAGCCCTGAGAACGGTGTACCGTTCTCACCAAGGTACTCATGCTGAAAAGAGGTGTTTGAGGACTAAAAGAGGCATTTTAAGATCTTTTCAAAGATAAAATAACGCATTAAAGACTTTTTAAAAAGTCTAATAAAGTTTGCTGGAAAAATCAAATGAATTGTTAAGATGCATGCATACGTTCTTGTAGAAAAATGCCCCAAATCTATTTTCCCTGATCACTTTGTCCCCTCAAACCTGGGGACAAATCTTGCCATGTACCTGACACCAACTCCCATTTCCAGCTTGAGTTTTGCTAAAGGGATGGTGAGAAGGAGACCGAAAAACAGCTTCAGACATTTGCCAGTTTTAAACATAAAAAAATAAAATGAATGAGACAGGTAGGAGTAAGCAAGCCAAGTCAGTCCCTATTCCGGCCTTTTATTGCTGGGTTTATTGCCTTGGTATTTCACGAAATGCTTTTGAAAGCGGTGTACTTTAAAGTATAGCAAAATAAAAATGCTAATCGATAGTCTCTCTATAGGAGCAACTACCTTATGCCAATTAAAGTGCCTGAGAGAAAAAGAGACTTCTAAAAACCAATTTTATATCTTACAGTGAGTTTCGAGGTGGGAGAGGGGCCGAAATCCAATTTCCCCTAAGGGAAGATTAGCCAAACACGATTTAACAGCAAGGTCTGCATGTAAAAGGATGCGGCTAATATGCCTGTCTAGCTGCCATGTTGTAAGCCAAGCTAACGGCATTATAGAATCTATTAGGGCGTCACACGCAAGCGTTACGGTTTGATCAATTCCCACTGCTGGCAGTGGTTTTTTTAGTTTTGAAAGCAGAAAAAAAAATAAAATAAAATCCTTACATGAAATAACATGCCATTGCAATGTTTGACCGCCTGCTTCTATCGCACTTAAAAGTACCAAGGAGGAATGTTTGGTGAATTCTGGCTACCGAAATGAACTACAAAATCCACTATTTCATACTATGTGAAAATGCAATATATTTTGCAAGCGCAATGACAGTTTCCTAGATGTCTCATAAACGCAAAGCCATGAGACGGCGTCTGTGACGAACAGCCCGTAACCAATACCCTGGTAAGGATCCAACAAGTGAGGGCTGTATAAAAACTGGCTTTAGTTTATGGGAAAGAGAAGGACCAGAAAAACTGGATGTGCAAAGTACATAAAATTGTGTACAGTACAAAGCCTGTAAAAATAAAATAAGCTTAGTCTGCTGTGCCTCCCTCGAGCGATTAATTCACAGAAACGGTGGCGGTCAGTCTACACTCATTTAATTTGGGCAAAGAGCCAGGATTTTAAGTTAAAAGTTCAGGTTCTCTCCTGGCAGATGATATTACGGGGGATGCTGTCTATCTGACACTGTCTGTATGTGGGCTGAAGGAACAGCACGCGGCCGTTCCTAGTCCTAGCGAACCAGGAGGATTTGATTGAAACCATCACAGAGACCCTGTGAAGTAAGGGGTAATAAGCAGAATTTGCAATAAACCAAAAAAATAAAGCATTTAACAGCGAGTATGGGAGAAAGGCAAAAAACCAAAACCCAATGAAACAACCCACAAAAGCACGCACTGAGAGGGCGGAAAACCGTGCATTTACTTGAAACCTGAAATAGGGTTTTATAAGCATGGGGTCCCTGAGGATACATCTGTAGTGGCGATTTCAACATTGCCAGGGAATACTCTTCTGCACTAGAACTCAGTTGTCCCAGTCACTCATGTGGTTTTGCTCTGGGCCAAATAACGCTCTCCCAACAGGACGGGGACCGTTTCCAACAGACTATTTACACACAGGCACCCTCTCTTGACGATTAACGAGAGTTTAACAAGAAGGATGCAGGCTGTTGTGTGCCAGCTGGATCTCTGTACCAGGGACCCATTTCATACATACTTCATTTATTAGTGTGGAGGTGATCTGAGGGGCTTAATTCACCCAACATACCCAGATAGTACTGACTTCAGCACCAAACATAGCAGCTTCTCATATAGGAACATACAGCATGTCTAACGGGCTTGCACATGAGAAGAAAGTATCGATAAGATTCGTGTTCTGGACAGGAGACCCAAGAAAAATAATATTTCCAGCAGATTTTTCATCTCTCTAAGAATCTGATTTCCCAACAGAGGGTAAATGTGTCCTGGAGGGCAAACTGTGCACAGTTCAGACGGCAGCCAAAGGGAAATTTTCAAAGAAGAGATTTAAAGTAGCTCTGTGACTAGTTGAAAGTTACGCTTTTCCCCACCTAATTTTAATTTTAAGGAACTGTTCAAAAATTTAAATGCATAGAACCACAGAATAATTTAGGTTGGAAGGGACCTCTGAACTGTTCAAATAACTTCTAACAGAAATACAGAAGCCTAAGCCTTGCGTTTTGGAAGAAGAACTTGAAATCGGAAGTAACCATAAAGCACCTCTTCCCCTTAACTACGGATAAGATGAATGAGGAAACAGAGACCTGCAAGAAACTAGAATCATAGAATCATAGAATCATTTCGGTTGGAAGAGACCCTCAGGATCATCGAGTCCAACCATAACCCAACTCTGGCACTAAACCATGTCCCTAAGAACCTCGTCTAAACGCCTTTTAAACACCAAAAGCTCCAGGCTTACAGCTCAGTATCTGAATGTCACACCCCTGTCCCAAGCCAGTTGCTAAAGTTTCCTCTACAATCACCAGAAAAGGAGGGCAGCCCTCTAGAAATGCCGATTTCTCCACTGATGATAGCTGGAGACCGGCTGGTGAGCTCGTCAAGGCCTAACTATGTGCGCAAACGCCGGGACCAGCACTTAGAAAGAGATTCAAGACCCTAATCATAATTTTCCCTCCTGTAGCTGAAGTAGTTGAAGTCTCGCATAACAGTGTGAGTCCTGGCTCTGCAAATGCTTCTGACCAGGTGTGGTCCTTCAGGAAGGACGCAGTCCCACCGATTTTAGTGAGAAACACTATTGCCGGCTGCAAGACTCGGCATTCACAGAGTGCTTACTGCAGCGACATTTTATTTTTTTCTTTTCTTGTTCTAAATGACAGACGTGAAGTACTTGTATATAAATAAAAATAATGTAACAGCAGCCCAACGGAGTAGCCGTACAAGGTAAACCAAGGTAACTTGCCAGCAAGGTGTAAAAGCTGGTAGAGGCTGCAGTTTTGACGGCTCTGCTAGGGGTTATTATATTGAAGTTTGTATGAGCGGCTTCACAAAGAAGCTACTAAAATACCGTTTTACTGAAGTCTTTGTTCCTTCCTTTATACCTGGTTTGATACATAAAGCTGTAATTTAACTGTTTCTGATGTTGTTCATGAGATCTCTGAGATGATTATGCTGGAGAAAATGAAAAACATTACAAGTATCAGAGTCAGAAGCCAGCTGTTCTACAATTATGCAGGCCAGCATCCAAGATATCGTAAGATTAAGAACTACGTATTTTTTAAAAAGTCTTCCCTAACACAAACTCGGGAGGAAGATAGCAAAAAGCCACCCTGACCAACTGGGAATTATTTTACACATTCTGGAAATGAAGCTGATGAATCAAGCTTGCAAAAGCAAACAAACCTCAGCTGGGCTTATTCAAGCTTCCAAGCAGACAGACACATGCAGGCGCATCCGACTTTGGAGGAACAACAAACCAGAGATTACGACTGTTTGCATATGGCAGCGCCTCGAGGTTCAGTCAAGGATCAGACGCCCACTGTGGGAACTGCTGTCAGGACACGTGGTGGGAAGGTGGCCCTTTTCCTCCCGACATTCGTGATTTATTGGCCCAAACTTGCAGCAGATGCCGGGGTTGCGAACGCAGATCACGCTGCCTGCTCAGCACCGCCTGGGCCTGGCCGGGGTCGCACTCAACAGCAAGGTCAAGACATAGGGAATGAGGTAAACGTAAAGTGAGATGGTTGCTGTATATTAAGCCGAGGAATCTTTATTTCCATCTAAGTGTTGTCCTTGAAATGGAACGGAACACCCTGCTCTTGAGCTCTGGATGCTGTCTTTATTGTATGGCCAAGAGGCAGTCAGCTGGAGACAGAAGGGACCTGTGTGCTGTTGTGATGCTCCTGTCACCCGCAGACCCCCTGCGTTAAACCCAACCCCAAGCCACCTTTAGGACCATTCCCTCTCCTCGCACGCTGTTTCACACCTGGTCTATTTTTCTCTCTTTCCCCGCTTTATTTTTTTTTTTTAATTGTCTCCTGTCTAATTGATTCCAAGCTTGACCAGCTTCGGAATTAATTTAACCGCACGATAGCATCGCCACGACAGGCTCAGGCAGCTCGAGCTGCCGCAGCCCAGCGTGAAGAAGGGCTGGGAGGGGGGAACGTGCGCTGGCCACATGTCCCCCGGGATGGAGAGGGAAGCCAGGGCCAGGGGCTGTGCAATACCTGTGGGCCATAAGCCGCTTTCTCGCAGAGACTGCAGCGCGTGAATGAAGCGAAACAGGAGTTTCTCTCTTCTCCTTGCCTTCTTTTGTTGTGTTTGTCTGAAGAACAGGAATAATCTTCCCATCTGTAGCTGAGCCTCCTCAACTTCGCATTGTTCTCTTTCGCTGCGAGGATGTCTGGCACCACCTAAAAGGTGGCTAAGCAAAGGGTTTTTGCTCTTTTTGTTCCTTTTCAACAGTCCTCCAGCTAAAGCAAAAGAAACACTCAGACTCTTCAATAAAGCGGCCATGTAAATGCCTGGGTGAAATTGAAGTACTGCAGATTATCGGAATGAAAAATATTATCTTTCAGGTTGTCCTTCCTTTTGCTTTACTTGCTGATCTCAGTAGAAGATTAGGGAAGGCTGAATGTCCTTTTCAAACTCCATCTCTGCTAAAGCCGTATTGCTTCATATTTAAGCTTTTCATAGCGTTTTCCCTACTAAAATTGCTACAAAGAATCAAGTCAAATTAAGGACAACACATCTCGGCAACTATCCATGACTCGCAGTGAGAGGCAGAGCCCTCACATGTTACTCCAAAACATTCCACAAGTGACACCCATTAATACCGCCAATGCCAACCAAGTGTCCGGCATTACCGGGAGCTGATGTAGTGCGCAACTGGAGGTGCGGTCACGGCCAAGAGATTCCTGATCACCCCAGGGTCCTTTTCACCAAGAACTTTCATCGAGGTTAGATTCCTGTCTCTCTCTTTCCCCTTTCCAGTTGGATGTGACATTCTCCATTTCCTATATTTAACCACTGCTGCCCGGCAGCTGCTGCCGTTCCCCCAAAAGCTGGTCAGCTGCGCCAATTCTAAGAAAAGTGTTTAGAGCCCAACAGGTGCTGGATCTCGCCGACTTGCATCTGTCGGTGCCAAATGGCTGCAGGCTGCTACCCAGCTCTCAGTGCAGACGCTTGCAGAGCTACTTTGATTTACAATTCTCTCGAGCTGGCTTCAGTTTAGGTAAGGAACTCAGCAGAACTGAACAAATTCCCAGGTACGCAAGCAGAAAACTTGGAGGACCTAAGCTGCTGGTGATGCTCTGGAGTTTTCTTCCTGTCTTCTTTTGGCATAGCACGGCCATGACTTTTTGCCTTTCACTACAGCTCATAAATTTCAGAGGAAGTATTCTGTGGCCCCTGGTATGTATTGGCATGTAAGGGAAGCGATCCTTGGACTCTCCTAAACTAGATGTTTTGCACATGGTTACCTGTGATTGCAGAAGAATGGATACAATGGCCCCTTCTAGTCTTGCACTTCTAGAACCTGCTGCGATCCAAAAAAATAGATACGAATAATAACTCGGCAATCTTGCAGCTTCTTCAGAAAGAATAAAAACCTGGTTCTTGTACTCCTCTCTTCCTTCTATTTTGACTGGATCCCTATTTATACACCTATGCATTTTAATATACATACAGTCTTTAAATGAGGACTTCTCCCTTTCAGCTCGTTTCCAGCATCTGCACGATGCTTCCCACAGTGCTACCTGCTGCTGCCCCAGCTGCTTCAAAGCAAACGTGGTTGGGGCCACCACAGTGATGGTCCTCCTGGCCATTTCCAGGGTCCACCACAGGAAGGCAGTGGCTCTCAGTATCTGCTGGTTTCTGAGATGCTACGTAAGGATGAAAAGAAACCGTGTTTGTACATACAGGTCATTTGTGTGAAGGTAAGTGAAGCAGCACGTGTGGTTCAGAAGAAACTGAGGCCAGATAGAGGCAGTTTCACAAGGGATTCCTGGAAGTCAAGCTAGGGAAAAGGAATTTCAAGTAATATGAAATATTTTTACACTATTAAACAAGTTAACAATAAAGTATAGCCTTAGGAAGGCGTATGTTTGAACAATCTGGAGCAGGCAAGATTCTCAGCGCAAATCAGTGAAGGTTCATTGCTTTCATTACATCGCTGATGGTTTACACCAACTGAAGAGCTGCCCACTGTGCATAATTTCTCTGGACCGGGGTGAAAAAACCATTAGGTTACATGCTCTTTTAATTGCTAATGAAACTGCAATCAAGCCTACTTCCAACCAGATTTTAAAATTATCTGGTTCCTGTTTAAAACCAGCAAGGAGCTAGACTCTCTTCTAACACCACTGAGGCAAGTTTTTATAGCACCAGCAGGTTAGTTGCAACAGATACTACCCTGCCAGCCACAGCAAAGATTTAACATAGAAGAAATGCTAATAGGTCTATAATTCTTTGAAGTAAAAGTCTACCATCATTTAATAAGAAGGTGATGTTATTGTACATACTGATTGCAGCTCCTTCTGCATTGCTATAGATAGCTGCTGTACTTAAAGTGGACATTAATGCTAATTTACAATGAAATGCTGGCTGAATTACATATCACATCCCCATGAGACAATAATGAACTCCCCATAATTAATGTTATTAATCATGGGCCTAGCGCAGGGGGCACATATCATGCATTTCATGTCAAAGGTTCTTATTAATAAACATTTCCATCTTCCCAGCTGATGCGAGCTAACAGCCTGCCAGAACTCCTATCATTCAAGCCTTTCCCAGCTTTATAACCCGTAATCGAGCTCAGCTCCGCGCAGGTATCTCTCCTCTCAGACTTGGGGTGGTCAGCACTTTGCAGGAGTCACTAAGCAACCTGCATGACGTATCAAAGCTCTGTTTTCACCGAAACAATTCTACAATAAATCTGCATGGGGTCAGCAGGGCCCGAGAAGCGACTCCTACAACCCCACGCGGCGAGACATGAAACGCTGAAGATCTGACTCAAACACAGCAGAAAAAGCAAGTTCAAAACTGAGGTTCTGCTTTGATTTTAACTCTTGCTGATACACATAGGTCTGTGCAGTAAGTCAGTGGCCCAAAACTATCGTATCATCACGGCTACGCTCATTTTTGAGATCCAGTTTTGCTGCAGCTTTAAAACTGCTACTATCTAAATCTTTCAACACCAAAAACTGAACAAATTCCAGATCCTTTACTCCCAGCTGACTGCAGTTTCCATCAGAGGTGAACAATATTTTTCATGTAAAACTTTTTCTACTTTATCCTTCCTCTGGCTTCTTCTTTTTATTTTAATGGTGATTTGATGTTAAATATAAAAATGTCACTGAATTCCCTGTTCTTTTATGAAAAATCACAGTAACCTCTGCTGAAGACAACTACACTCCTTGACATCCTTGACAAGATAATGGTTTCATTAATGTGTACTTTGGAACCCTACACTTATGTATCGGTGGCATGGCTCCTCTGGAGTTTCTATGGTCTGTGTCAATGCCTGCTTGGGGAGCTGGGAGTTTGTGGAATCCAGAAGGGCTCTGTGCATCAAGACCTTTCCTTATGTAACATTTCACTTATGAGACTGACTCATTTGTTTTTTTTTCGCCCCCAAATTTATTACTCCAATACAACTCCTAGCCTGGACACAATTATACCAGCTTACAGGTGTGATCATACTGTCACTCATAATTTTTCTTCTTTGCTCCTTCTAGAATAAGTTATTCTAAGCATCTTTGTAACAGTGCGATTTCATCTACAGTGAGGAACTCTGCCCTTCTCACTACACAAATAGAATTAATCCAAAACTTCTAGAAGACAAGTCCTAACAGCCCTTCTAAGCACTTGAATGCCAGGGATAGAAGTGTATGTTTTTCAGTTCGCAGACTGGAAAGATGATCCAAGCTCTTACCTGAGCTGCAATAAAGAAGCAAACAAACAATTTATTTTCTGAGCCTTTTCTTGTGTCTGCTATCTATCTTTAAGATGCTATTTTTTCAGCAGCTGAGAAAGATTGTCTGGCTTTGCCTCCCAGTCCTGGTTTTAAACAAAGAGGGGCCTGGTGCCGAGAAACAGGAGCCCCGGGATGGAGAACCTGCTCTGATTTCACACTTGCTCTACCTGAGGAATCTGTGAGGGCTTTTCCCTGCTGGGACTCCTGCGCTGGCGCTGAAGTGATCTGGTGGGATAAACCAGCAGAGCTGCAGGGCGGTCAGGACCAAGGCAGCACAGTCAGTTTGGCTCAGGCTTCACCTCAGCCATGTGTCCTCTCCTGGTGTTAAACACGGCAGCGACCCAACGTGTGGAGAGCAAAACTGTCCCCGTGAGGGCCCATTACTGGAGAGAGTGCAGCGAGGGCTATGAAGATGATTCAGGGTCTGGAGCATCTTTCTTATGAGGAGACACTGAGAGAGCTGGGGCTGTTCAGCCTGGAGAAGAGAAGCTGAGAGGGGATCTCATCAATGTTTATCAATATCTCAAGGTGGGTGTCAGGAGGATGGACCAGACTCTGTTCAGTGGTGCCCAATGACAGGATGGGGGGCAACGGGCACAGACTGAAGCACAGGAGGTTCCATCTGAACATGAAGAGAAACTTCTTTCCTTTGAGGTGCCAGAGCCCTGGACCAGGCTGCCCAGAGAGGTTGTGGAGTCTCCTTCTCTGCAGACATTCAAACCCCCCTGGACACCTTCCTGTGTGATCTGCTCTGGTGACCCTGCTTTAGCAGCTGGGTTGGACTGGATGATCTCCAGAGGTCCCTTCCAACCCCAACCACTCTGTGACTCTGTCTGTAGTTGCTGACAACTGCTGTCACTCTCCCATAGCTCAAACCTCCCAGCCAGCACTTGCTTGCCGGTTGCTGCTGACCAACACAGTTTGCTCTTGAGTTTTTGGGGGTATTCACAGCATTTCAAGTGTTCAAATTGGCCATTTTCTCTACTCTTTGTCATCCTTCCAAAACGCCAACCTGGAGAACAACCTAAAATCTGCCAGAATATACACAGAGCTTTCTAATCTGTCCTGCATCTCCCAAAATGCCTCACTGAAATGAAAAACCGTTTATAACAAGAAAAAAAATATCCAAATGTTGGCAAAGTGTGAGAATAGGGAGAGAGGGAAGTGCAAGAAGACAAGTTGTCTCTTAAAAACTACAACTGTTATTCCCTTTTCCTTCCTTACTTTATCCTGTCCTGTGGGCATGTGGGCTAATTAGCACCACTCGTATATGCCTGCCATGGTATTACACAGGATTTATTACACACAAGCCCTTTGTAGAGAATTCTGCCTGTATGGGAAGTAGCTAAAAAAAAAGAAAGAGAAAGAGATGAAAGTCACAACTTACAAAGTCTAACTTTTCCTGCTTTACTGGGAGCTAGCACCAGCTGTACAAGTCAATGAAAATTAACCTTCTCCCCTACCCCTTGGATACCCAGTAAACTCAGATTTGATCTGGATGTTCTGATTTCCACGCAGCTAAAATGCAATCAAATGCTTGATTTTGGGGGATAGATTTGCTTAAATTGTATTAATTCACAAGGATAAACACAATTAGTAGAGCTCATTAGCTTGCAAAATGTAATTTATTTTCTTGAATATACCCATTTCCTTGGATGAAGAGCTCCATTAGCTTTATTATATTTGCAAAGCTTATATAAAAATCCCAACCATGGCAACAAAGAGAAAATTGTTACTACACAGTCACAGCAGTCACTTTTCCATGTTAAATAAGTTTGGCATTTATTTATATTTAAATGAGAATATCTACCACTATCAAGACCAGGATATGGGGCAAGTACTTATACAGAATATAATTAAAACTAATTCAAGCAACAAATGTGGCCTGAAATTAAAATACCCCCCCAACTTCTTTAAAAAGGATTCAATGTTCTCCCTCAAAACCCCTGTTTATAATCACTTAATTATCATAACCAGCAATAGTAAAGGGATTCTTGCCGTTTACAGTCTCATAAGATAGGTCTGCATTCAGGCACGTCTGGTTTGCTTAGTGCTGTGCTTTAATTTCGCTATAATATAAAGGCTGGAGAGTGGAGAAAATGAATACATGGCAAAGTACCTGTCATTACTTGTATCATATCACTGCGGTATTCTACATGCACAATATGAAAGCGGCCGGTGCAATTTTCATACTGTTATCATTTTTGATATTATACTGTCTAAAAGCAGTGACACATAAAAGAAATGCTTTTATCATTTTCAATGCGGGGATGATACTAATTACATCATCTGTCATCATTATACAGCTAAACAAAACTTTTCTTTCATAGAAAACTGCCATTTAGCAAATTAACGGGTAATGACCCATAATATACAGAAGATTGAAATTTGGGAATTACATTCACATTAGTTTGTTTTCTGCTTTCCCCTCAATTTTATTCCCTGATACATCACAAAAAGGAAGAAAGATGGAGAATTTCTCCAACTGTCTAATTTGCCAATAGCCCTACCGTCCTTTTGGAAATTGGTGCAGGATCATCTCTGTCCATATCAATGCGTAGTTGGTTCTAGTTAATGACACAGACTGTCTGCCAAGCCAGTAAAAGCCAGATGTTAGTATACTGATGCACAAAAAACTGCCGCTGGGGCCAGATTTTCAAAATTAGACATGAAACAATGAGCCTACATTTGCTCGCAAATAACGGATGGATGCCTGGAAACCAGGTACGGGAACGTGTGCTGCCTCCTAAAACCTGGCCAGCTCGCATGAGGTGATGGCACGCAGGAGGTACCTGAGATGTTCCAACATCCAAGGAAGCTGCAGTAAGGCCAGGTTGGGTGAAGATCCCTCCAAGGGCTCTCCTGCTGCCCCAACATCCCTTTGTGCCCCATATAACGCTGCCACGAGCCGTTTTGTGGGAAACACTCAAGTGTCACTATTGAGAGAGAGATCTGTAGGGATTACAAGAGGTACAAACTATTGTGGATGAGCCCCGAGCTCAAACTCCCATGCTTTTGGGAAAGAAGAACAAGAAAACTTCATTTTTCATTGTATCTGATCACGCTACGTTCCTCAACACAGAAGCAGAAATAAAATATAGGATGGCAGGTGGACAATAGTACAGATTTTAGGTGTGATGTACTTACTACCAAGACAATGTAGCAAATCCATCTAAATCCAGAAAAAGTGCATGTTAACCAGATCTTTACTCAATCTGAACTTCCGTGGTCCAAATAGCTACTTCATTTCATCGGGCACCAACTACAGCGTGAGGAAAATGAAAAGGGAAATTCCAGGGTGAATTAAGAATAAAAATAATGGCAAAGACAAGTGAATTTGCTGTGAACTAGCCATGCCAGTGGAATTTTAAAGCATTGGTAGAGTAAGTGAGCAAGTGAGCATTTGGCCTTTAATTTCCATCATCCACATCGGGATGTTTAGGACTTTTCTCTTGCCCGTAAAATGATTTCCCAACTTAAGTGAAATTCTGAACTGAACGTAACTGTAAAGTAAGGAGGCGTTCTCAGCTCCAATTTCTCATTGTTAAAGTGGATTAAAGGATTTTTTATTAGTAACACTTAGAGCTCACTTGTTCGCGTACCTGGAGACTTCTAGCAGAGGAATCCTTCCCCAGCAGACAGCCTGGCCAAATCAAGAGTTGAAAATGAGCGTGTGATGAGCACATTACGCAGGCTGATGAGGACCGTGATGAGCTGGGAATTAGTGAGGAAACCTTTGAGAAAAGACCAAGTGCTGGTGGGAACAGCGTACACAGCGCTCTCTTCTCCTGACTCGCTGCTGATCTGAAAAGCTCAAGTACCCTGTGGGACATCATGCTGCTGCGAGAGGTGTCTCCTGAATGAGGTGTGTGAACCTCTTAACCTTAACCCTCTTAGTCAGCCTTAATATATTAAACAGTACAAGACAGCACTGGAAATTATGTGACATAACGGTGTAAGCAGCAGTTTAACAAACCATGAATCAAAACTGTTGATACTATATGCCCAAATTAGTTTTAGTTATGCTAATGAAAATGATGCCTGGTAAAACACGGGATGCATGACATTCAGAAGTAGCATTCCATGGGCAGATAAGGAAAACCAGCTTGATCACAAATAGGGACTAGACGTGTTCGCTTATCTCACCTAGATCAACATGGTTCAGTGTCAATAGGCAAATACTGTATTAATTTTAGGTAATTTTAAACCAATAATATCAAAATATCCTCTTAGTATAATGACAGTAAAACAATACAAGGCTTGTACTTTCTTACACTCTATTTCTGACAATGAGGCTGTGTTCAGGCTGAGGTGGCCATGAGCTGTACCCTGGACCCTATTCCTAAAATTTAGGATGGGATTCAGGTTATGAGAAGATATTTAAATTCAAGTTGGTTAGGTGTATAAGCTCCTAAAACATCTACAGAATCCTAACAGGTGCAGTCAAGAGAGCCAAGAGTGACTCGACTGGGCAGCCACAGGAGCTCGGTGCAGTCACTGACACACCGGTCACTCATGTCCCTGGACACAGAATGTCCTGAGGTGGAAGGACCCACAAGGCTCATGGAGTCCAACTCCTGTCCCTGCACAGGACAACCCCACAGGTCACACCGTGTGTCTGAGGACGTTGTCCAGTCTCTTCTTGAACACTGTCAGGCTGGGGCCGTGACACCTCCCTGGGGAGCCTGTTCCACGCTGTGGGGTAGCCAAGACCCCTACAAACAGCCGGCACCTATGGAAGAACTGAGTCCTGCCAGCATCGAGAGAACACGTAACATGGACTACGGCCCTAGGATAAACGGGGCCCCGGGTGCCTATGTTTCACTGACTGAGTGACATGCTTGCTTTCTAAATTTAGGTAAGTCAAGGAAGGAATTGTACCTAACAAACCTGTCTGCTGCTTAGGCTTCTTTAAAATAAGACTTCAGTTTTGAATAGAAATGATTCTTCTTTCCCATTTACTAACCACACACTAACATTCAAAGATGTCATTGTGTCTTTTCCTTATTACAATGTCTTCTTTTACATATTTTGTTGTGCATTTAAGATTTTAAGTAAAAGCCTCTTCATCTGTTTTTGGGAGGTAGGTTCCTCAAAGACTTCTGGTTCTAAGATCTTGGCTGACAGACAACTACCAACCCAGCCAAACACCATCTCATTTTTCTTTCCTCCAAACTTGAAATATTAATTTCAGTGTCTTGGCGTAGTTTCAGACCATGTAATTATAACCTAGATCTAGGCTGGATAGGTATAAATGACATCCTTAAAACCATTTCTCGCTGCAGTGTGAAGGTGTCTTAAAACCAACATTGCCCTCAGTGCCTTCCAAGGGGGAGGAAACAGCCAAAGTTACTAATCCAATCAACGCAAAATGACTTTGTATTTTTGAAAGAGGCTCCTTCTCTAAACGGTCTGTCAAAACTTATTTTGGTATTTAGAATTTGTCTTCCAAATACGTTAACACGTTATTTCCAGACACATAGAGATCTTCAGTACATTCTCTACTTTCTTTAAAACACAAAAAGAAGACGCAGTCTCGGGAAATACACAATCTTATTGAAATACTGAATCTCTCACTCCAACACCCTAGAATTTGGACAAAAATTTATGCTAAAATAATTTCCTGACTTCAGTAAAATTCTTGATTGAGTTTACCCTTAAAGCCAAGAGGTGTTCTCAGCACCACTTTATCTCTGCGGAGTGAATTAAAGCGTCCCTGGCTGATAACACCTCGATTCACTGCGCGTGGTTTGCCTATATGGCAGTTTTCAGAGAAAGGACAAAAAGTAAAATAGTGATGATGCTTATCCAAAGGCATAGGGGGCACTTCCAGGGAAGGGCTGTGGAACTCATTTGTTCTCACAGAAGAAAATCTTATTGGTGTGGGGCTGTAACAGATTGACTGTTCTTGTAATGTACTCAGTTTCTACTCATGAGTAGATTTGACCGTCCTTGAACGTCTGACCCCTTGGACAGGACGTCAAATTCGCTTTTACCATTCCAGCAAGTAAAATACATGTAGAACTGCGTTATTCCGGAGCTGAAGGGATGGGAGCCCCTGTGTGTCGCTACATTTAAGCAAATGAAAGAGAGATTCCTGTGTTTCTTCAGAGCGTAAGGATTCTGTCTGTACTGATGGTTAACTATCTGCATCAGTCTGAAACTGAAACCACTTGACGGATTCCTGCTGGAGGTACGTGCAATCCACCCAGCAGAAGTTCCTCTGAAATGCTCCTGAAAAGTGTTTTTCTAATTAGATGCTCAGCATGGCTTCCAAATCAGAGCTCTAATCACCCTACATAAGCATTAAAAACCAAAACCAAACCAAACCAAGACCACAAAGAAATGTACTGTTTGTAAAACCGCAATTTGGCTACGATAGGAGTACATCTAGCAGAAAAAAAATATCTAAACCCCAGCAAATTCAGCCATCTAGAAAATTCACATCTGTACGGAAGTCCACAGAGCATGCTGGAAAAGGCCAAGAGCAGAATCTCCTATTTCCCAGGTTTCAGGCAACAGGAATCTTCCAGTACTGCTCCTCCATCTGTTTTCCACAGGATGGTAGTGTTCTGTGCAAAACGATCCTCGCTTTAAAGAGCATCCACAGCTTGGGCACGCAAGGAACATTTCCCTCCTCATTCGCAAGGAAAAGGTCACGCAGAGGGGCCGGCCTTGATGTAGGATTTGTATTCTCTACAAACAGGAGCGTCAGCCCACATTTCTCTTAAGAACTCTGCCATTTTCGCCAACTCTGCCTTTCTCACCCCATCTTTCTCATCCTCAGCCAAACACTTCAGTGTGCGGCTTGATGAACAGAACACATTTTCTCTTCCTCAGAAACACCAGAGGAATCACAAATGTTCTCTTTAATCCTATTTTTTTTTTTTTTTTGCAATGTCAATGAGCGTTGCGCAAAATACAGTGTACGAAGTCTTCAATCTGTTTTAGCTCCTTGGAAAGTATTACACAGTCATACTCTGCAAACTTGACCAAGTATCTTGGCACTTTGTCCAGTCAAATGCTTCTGACTTAATTGTCAGGTCACATAGGTGTGTGTATACATTACTGCCTATATTCCCAGTTAAATATTTGAACCTCTTGATTTTGTCAGCAGCCCATGGATTTTTCCAGTACACTTGTAAGCACGTACAACACTACATGCTGTGATTTTCTGAATTTAATATGATAAAACTTCATGGCACTTTTACTTGCACACGTAGATAATGGGAGTTCTGTCTATGAGTAATCATTCCTGCAAGCTTAGGTACCTCCTTCCTCGTGATGATTTCATCACCTCATGATACTTTCCAGAATACCTAGCCTGGGACTCTGATGTAATGATTTGTAAATATTAAGATGGAACTATACACAAATACCCTTTTACCCTCACTTGATATAACTAGAAATACGAATATACGCATAACACAGAAGACTGAATACAAGAAGCTCAACCACCCTGCTGTGCAGAAAGAACTTAGTAGTGTATCTTTGTGACAATGTATAGGAACACAACATATAGAAACAAGCACCTCCATTGCTGGGAAGAATTTTCTTGTATGCACCACTCAAATTGTTGCCCAAATAATTTCCTACTTAAACAACGAAAGAAAAACTAAAGAAAAGAGAGCATTACTACAAATGCTCATAAACTTAGAAGACACAAATCATTCCTCTCCTCACAGTATGTGTCCTGTGAACACTGAAGACGTCTGGAACAAGCACATTTGTGGGACATTACACCAAAACTACTCTCCTGACAGTTATTCTTGCTTTTGCTTCAGCCAAAGTCCTTGTATCGTTAACCTTACAAAACACGCACAGCAGTTCCTTAAAGACAGTTAATTTTTTGAAAAAAATTATGTCCATAAAAGCACTCTGAAGCTACAAGATGTTACGCAATGCCATGTTGTTATTATTATTGACTGCAGTGCAAAGCTCAGCCTCGCTGTGGGACAGTGGAGCTTATCATCAGCAATCTCAAGGCACAGCAGGGTAAGAAAAGTCGCTATTTGGAAATGTTTGCATTTCGCAAATCTGTTGAGATTTTTTTTTAATCTAACGCGGGACAGAATCGTTCTCGTTGGGAATGCAACAAGGCAGAAATGATTCTTCTTCATTCGAAGTTCAGGCGCTGTGCCGCGGAGGACTGCTGATTACAAAACAAACCAAAAAATGCATTTCCACTTTCTTGTCAGGAAACAAAAAAGCATTTGCAATTTAATAAATCCACTTCTCCGGACATCTCCGGAGATCACAGAATAGCCCATTTGATAACATTTAAGCGTATACACAAATGCACAGCCTGGCTCCTGAGGGATCCAACTTGTTCAGTTTGCACTAAGAGTGAAGTCCCCACTCTATGTAGTAGCTATAACTTGACTGTCCATTTTTTAAGCCATGACAGCAAAAGAAGTGGAATTACCCTGCTGTGAAGAGGGAGAAAGCTCAGTAGGAAATTGAAGGAAAGGCCAAACTTGTGGAGAGAATCCAATGTTCAGGAAAGGTAGCGCTCAGGTGGCTCTGGGCACACAAGGACAGTACAAAAAGGAACAAGTGAGTGTCCCATCGCATTCCAAGGGCTGGATGCAGACAAGGGCTGCGGGCAAATATGTGTCAGGAGTTCAACGAGACAGAGGACCAAGGGAAGAAAAATCAAGAGAAATAAGAAATTAAACACGACGAGTTCTGAAAGAACAGAGACTCTGCAAGTGTTTTGGACAATAAACAACTTTCAGAACATCCAAATGCAGTTCCAGCTCTCTGCAAGAGATTTTTGGAACAGCGTTTGGATGGGTAGATGGGTAGCCTGCCTGGAAATTCGGGCTGTATTTATAAAGAGCTGCCACTTGCGTATTCTGTGCCAAAAGGGAGCCTAGATTTTGGTTATCATCCAGTCCCTGGGAAATTTTGCACTTTGCGATTACAGCGTTGTGTGGATGGGAGAGAAAATAGTAATTCAATCAAACTCTGCTGCCTCTTAGACTTACTTCGAAGGCGTTTAGTGGCCACTGTCATGGACAGAACCATATCTGTTAAGAAACCACGTTCTCAGTGAACCATGTCTTCAACTTCAAGGTGGGAAGAAACTCAAAGACGTCTTCAAACATATCATTGTCTAATTACCCAAATGGATTTGCAAGTGATGATGTAATATCATATAACAGTGTAAAGTCAAAGTTCTTCAGCTCTGTACTTTCAAGAACAGACGAACTACAGCTGCAAATCTGGTGCTTATTTAAAAAAAACAGGTATAAAAAAAAGCGGCATGGAGCAGATGACTTTTAAGAGCAGTTTCAGGGAGATTTAACACACTGTAGCAACCCCACACTTTGGTTTGGTTTTTTTTTTACAATAACCCCTATAAAATATTGGTAGTGGTGAAACTTGGAAATCTCAAATCACTCACATACTGAGAGCTGCCAATCAAAAGAGAATCCGATGACTTTCTTTATGCTGTACGTTTAGCAAGACAATGTCCTAGGACTATTACACGCTCTCTTTGACCCTCCAGCACACTACATCACTGTCTGGCATGACCTGACTTGATAGCGGCATTAAAAGACAGGGAACAAATTACTGAAAATACCCCACCTGGAACACAAAAAGGTGAAATGTAATTCAGTCTCCCTCAAGCGATGGCTTAGATACCCTCATCAACTTTGCAATCCTTGCAGGTCCTTCCAGCTCGCGACATTCTATGATTCTGTGATAACTGAAACACAGGAGGTTCCCTCTGAACACCAGGAAACCCGTTCTTACTGTGAGGGTGACTGAGCACTGGCACAGAGAGGCTGTGGAGTCTCCAGCCTTCGAGATATTCAGAAGCCATCCAGGAACTGTCCTGGAAAAACAGCTCCAGGTGGCCCTGCTTGAGCAGAGGGGGTGGACAAGACAACCAGCAGAGGTCCCTTCCAACCTCAACCATTCTGTGAAATCTTACGCGTCACTACCAAGTCGAGCTATCAAACCCTCACTAGTCATCTGTACCTTGGTACCATTTAGGCTGCCTCAGAAAATCAAGACAACTTAAGGGAAACACAGTAAGAAGCATGTAGAATGCTAACAGACCTCCACGCCAACCTAAGTCTCCTACAAGATAATAGGAGACCTAATACACTCTCATTTCTATTGTAGGCTTCCTTTCCCACAACTATATGCATACATTCATATATATATATGTATAGACATGTATACACACACTAAAATTTTAGATCCATAATGTGTATAATCTGTCTATTCATCTATCTACCTACGTATACTTACAGATACAAAACCAAGGGAGATTTTCCTAAGGTTACACAGGCCATGTATTCTGGTGCAAGGCAGAGAGCTGAAAACAGGCTTTCTAGAGTCCTCATGACAAAATATCCTTTAATTAACATTATTAGAATTCCAAATGTTACGTTGCACTTTGAATTTAAACATCCTTCAACGCCTCGGCATTCACGTCTAGAACTGGGCACACTCACAGAATTGCAGGTCAAGCTGAAATCCCTTTGAAAATTCAACCTTTTGTGAAGAAAAAGTTGACGGTTATTGACAAAATGTTGTAGTCTGCCTTGTTACTATTCATGATTAAGGAAAGTAAATATTGTCTGAGGTCTAATGAGAATTCCAATGCAATAAAGTCAAGTGTGAAAGGTGCAATCAATAAGTGATGATGCAACAGTATTCGTTTGTAGTTTTGTTATTGTTTAGTTCATGGTATTTGGTGATGCTTGGAAATTAAGTGTTAAGAAATTAGTGCTACAAGGATTAACATTCAGATTTTATTTCTGATATTGCAATGTTTCTACAGTCATTACATTCTGAACACTAATTAGAGTCTGATTTCTTTTCCGACTAGTTAAGTACTGCAAACCAAAGAATTATAGAACAAAAATACTATGGAAACAAGCAGCAATATTATCCATGAACATCCACAAATTATAACACATGATGTCCATGGCTAATTTTACACTGCAGGAGAAAGTACTGCAAGGAAGAACTGTATTTTCCTCAATTTATGTGTTAGCGACTATGCTTCAAACTGTATCAAGTTCATGAAGAAAGTGTCTTTTCAAATGTATAACAGATGTCAGAGTCTAAGCTGGAACATTTACGTCCTACATACGGCACGGTTATCCACCCAGGCTTCAGTTCTGGATTTACTACAAGTCTTGGATATTAAGAAGCATACTGCCCTGTGAAAAAGTCAAGGGCTAAATCTCAGTTATTTATTTCGGCAAGGAAACCAATCTTTCCTAGTCCGTCATCAGACTGACTAATTTAACTCCGTTTGGGCTCAACCGGATTGGAAGGCACACAGACATCGGTCCCTGTCATGGTGCAGTGGCATGGGACACCCGCACCTTGTGTTGGAAACCGAAGAGATGGTTTCCATCCCTCTCCCTTCTCTGCATCCACATCGTGTGAGTTCCACGTCGTGCAAGCGACAACTTGTGCCGGCACATCACGTACCCTGAATACCGAAATTACGTTTGAATATCATTCGCAACTCTCTACTCTGAAGAAGCCACACAAAGATCTGGCTATGCGAACTTCAGTGGATCTTCACTGGTTGTGTTCACAACGAACACGTTCATGGTTCTGAATATCCTGCTTTATTAATTCCCCTGGCAGTTAACCTTTAGATTACAGAGCAAGACTTAGGACACGGATAGAAAACAAGGGCTGATTCTCTTCTAAAACACCAGGTTATGTCTCTGTCTCAAGGTGACACAGCTTTTGAAGTCAGCTAGGAGAATTTGGCATAAATCCTACCCAAAGGGCAGTTACAGGCCAAACCAGACACCAAACAGCTGGTGATCGTGGTTGGTGAAAGATCTCGTGCATTTCCTAAGGCAGCTCTACAGTTCTTCACACATTGCTAAAAGCAATAATTACTCTGAAACATTATTTATGTCTCTCCTAATGTGACAGCATTATAAATTCACTAAATAAACGGATCGTGTAGCTAAACTTAACATTCGTATTTAACATATTACAGAAGCAATAAAAAAATCCCTTCACAGAACATAACCCATCCAGACCAAGAAAATCCCCTACTCCATGCAAAAATTATATTCCTACAAGTAGTTTCAATGGAATTTGGTGGGAATTAGCTGAGACACTGTAAAGAGAATGACATATCTGGTTTGTATCATAACTCCTGTTATCAAAACGTATTTTTTGCAGAGCCACAGAAACGACTCTTTCGGTCATGTAAGTGAGATCTCTTGACCTATTGCAAATGAGACGGCATACTAGCAGTGCCTTTAACTTTTGGCAACTTATTTGTTTACTTTTGTTTAGAAACAGCCAAGTAAGAAACCTAGATCTGCATGAATTGAGTATAATACGGCCCAAACATGTACACAGCCAAAGGAAAGATAATTATGGGAAATAAACCATGATGTTTCAAATCAGCTCCCTAATAAAGTCTAAAAATATAAGAAACTCTATCATATTAACCAGCAAGAACTGCTCTTTCACTTAAGGGATAGTTGGGTAATTATTCAAACCTGTACAAGACCGGATTGTCAAGCGAAATCATAATACAGAGCATCTCAGGATAATGAGATAGATCTTAAGGCCATTAGCAGTGGCTCCTATTATAATACTGGCCAAGGTTCTCCAAGAAAGAGAGAGAATATTTAAATGAAAGTTGTAGAGAACTAGTTTGAACTTGTATATTTGAATAGCTCCGTGCTGTTTCATAGTTTCCATTCCTTGCTGGAGAGAAGGGTGCCTATCGTGTAAGACTGTGAAACCAGTCAGGCTTTAGGGACTGAAATCCCTGAGGGCAGATATTAAAACAAAAAATAACTTGAAAATCAAGCTACCTTGAAATCCATACACTTTATATTAAGAATCTTATCCTAGCAAGGTTTTAGGGTCTAGTTAGACACTCAGCTGCCTTCTCTTTCCTGATTGTTTCTCTCATTTAAAACAACCAAACCAAACACGTATCTTCTCTGACTTTAGGTTTGACAGGAAGAATTATAGTTTTAGAAAGACTTTTAAGACTGGCAATGGAGGAGGAGATGACTTTTCCTCTCTAAAATAGGTCCTGCTTATGAGGCATTTGTATATGCATGCTTTGTTGTCGTATGTTTGTTTGTTTTTAACTACTACAGGAACAACTCAATAGCTGATGGTTACAAACAGAGAAACTAGCTAATCCCTGGGAAAACACTCGTCTAGCTCGGAGTTTATCAAGTACAGTACGGCTAATGTGTCAGCAGCTGGATTAGAAATACTGCTTGTTTTAAAATCCTCCTTAGGAGCCTCTCCTCGGTACCAAGGATGCCAAGGAGCAGCCCAGGGCTCGGTCTGGCTCGCCTGGCACGCTCCAGCCACGAACTCTCCTCCTCACCTCAGCAAACATCTCCTCAACCGGCCGTGCTCAGCGGTGCTCGGACAATTAGACCAGCCTAGGCCTTCCAGCAGTGGAAGCAAGAACGCTGACTAAGGCTTTGCAAATCAAATATTAAAAGACTGCTTAAATATTTTATGGTCTTTTTACTTAGGCTCGGATTTGAAGTTTACTTCATCCACTAGCCAGAGATACGCTGAAGGTTAATTGATGAAGGAAGAGTAAATAACAGCTGATGCTGCTGGCCCCAAGAATTCGAGGCGGTTAAGAGTATTCCCAACCTCGAGTGAGCCGTCACTGACGTGCCCATTTGTCTCACTAGGTTAGTGTCACCAGGGCTCACATATGTGATCAAATTACCGCAGCGAAAGTGGTTTAAGCTTATGTGTTTTCTCTTGTATTGTATATTTGCACGTCTCCAGTGACACCGAGTAATCCTTTAAATTGTGTTAATTCGATCATGTATCCGAGTATCCAGTGTGGCAAATCGGGATAGGTGGCTCTGAAAAGTGGAGATGATGCCTTTTAGAAGACAAATAGCTTCCAAGGAGAAGAGAGACATCCAGCAGAACCACTACAGCTCAGTCTACCAGGACTGGAGCATAAATCTCCTTTCTCCTTCTACAAAATCAAGGGTTTGCAATATACGAACCTGACCGGACAAATTGCTTTTGTGGATTTTGATATTTTTGTAAAGGGAAAGAATTAACCAAACTCTTACAAAGCAAATGTTGGTCAATTTTTGGCTACCTGACTGGGCCAGCATGACTTAGAGCCCATCTACATCTTAAAGAAATATCCAGGAGCTCACCATTCAGCCAGCGTTCTCATCGTATCTGGGGCTCGGAGCTGAAGATTTAAAAGCAGTCCAAATATTTAGCTTTAGAAAAGTACCGCTGAGCTTGTGCCTGGACTCCTTTTCAGGAGACATTTGGTAAGGATTTGCACATACCAAAGTACAATGTACGTAATGAGCAGGAAGAGTTATTGGACTAATCATTTTTAATAGAGATTCCTTGTCTTTAATACAGAACTACACAATAGAACTTAATAGCTTGTGGCAAGTAAATAATTTACACGTGGACTGTG
This sequence comes from Pampusana beccarii, assembly GCA_013399365.1. Classification (NCBI taxonomy): domain Eukaryota; kingdom Metazoa; phylum Chordata; class Aves; order Columbiformes; family Columbidae; genus Pampusana; species Pampusana beccarii. Next base: position 181,873 of record VWYH01001038.1, on the reverse strand, counting down.
TCTGAATACAAATGTATACATAAAATATCACAGACTTAATGAAGCCTTTGGGGTGTTTTTTTTTAAATCAATTTAATTGATTTTGCTGATAGGTCCGCATTTATATTTTTGTAAGCTGCATTTCACTTTACCTGCACATGTGGCACAGTCACGGTTTTTAAGGGAGGCAGGGAAAACTCTGCAAATGAAATTAGAAACTAAGTACACAGAGCGTAGGGATTTTTGAAGCGTCTAGGGTAAGATACTCGGAAATAACACTCCAACGTGACCCAACGCTGTGGCTCATTTACAAACCACTTCTCAGAAAAGGTCAACCTCTCAGGAACACTCATGACTATTCAGGGTGTTTTGCAGCATTTGAGCCCAATGAAGCTGGTAATGAAGAGTTTTTCCCTCAGCGCTGAACGTTTGGGGTTGTTCAGCTTCGATCCGCAGGGCTACCTGCGTTTGGGCTCCTACCAGAGAGGGGAGAAGACAACGGCCGAAGAGGGTGGTCGGTGTTGTGACGAATGCACAACTGAAGCCAGCAGGAAAGCGGCTGGATGGAAACACGGGCACGTGTTTCACCGGGAGAGGCACCTGGTGACGGCCGCTTTGCCATCGGGAGCACCAGCTTCTCCGACTGCTTTTCACTACAAAACACACCTGCAGCTCGTCGCCCCTCTTCCTAAGGCACCGCTTCTGTCATCGTCAACTCCCAACCGCTACGCGGCAAAGAAAAGCGTGGAGACAGACCTGAAGAGAGCGGCGGGGAGGCGCGGGGATCCGCCGCCCTCCTCGCCCCCGCGCAGGGCGCAGCCGCCCCCCGCTTACCTTTGGGGTGCCAGGGGTCCGTGAACTCGTACTTCCCCACGCCGATGGTCCGCAGCATCTGCACCCCGTTGGTGTTGTCCGGGCCCCCCGCCGCGTTGGGGGGCAGCGGNCGGCGGCGGCGGCAGCATGGGGCAGGCCAGGTGGCCGTTGCCCACCGCCCCGGGGCCCGGGTGGGCCACCGGGCCCACGCCGCTCATGGAGGACATGCTGAGGGGCTGGCTGTTGGTGTACAAGGGCTGGCTCTGGAGGTTGACCACCATGTTGCTGAGCGGCTGGGAGGGCTGCGGCTGGAGCTGGTAGTGGGCCGGCATCAGCGGGAGCTGGGGGGTGACGTGCGGAGGGAGGGAGGGGGTGACGCCGATGACGGGGGCCGGGACGCTGGCGGCCGGGCTGAAGGTGGGCGGCTGCGTCATCCCGTAGGAGTGGGAGATGAGGGCGGGCTGGCTGCCGGCCGCCACCGTGGTGACCCAGGGCGCTGCACCTGCGGCACGAAGGAAAGGCCGGCAATGGCGGCGGGCTCGGCTCGGGGGACGACACGAACAACCCGACCCGACCCTCCCGAATCGCGCCCACGCGCCCTCCTGCTCCGCGGCACCTAAAGCCGTGTGGGGTCTGGAACCATTCCCAGCGCGCGAGTGCTTAAAATCGCCACGGCGGTGCGAGCGCGATTGTTAAAATACTCATCAGGAGACACGCAGCGCGTTTGCGGTTTCGCGTGTTTTGCGCTTTATGCGGCTTAAGTGCACGCTTCCAAGAAAATTAACCTCTTTCCCCACCGTGCTTTCATGGCTCCCTGACAAACACTCCGTGTGTATAATAATGGTGCTCCAGCCACTACAAAGAGATTGTAATTAGGCGTCTGGCATAGTAGCACAATGCGTGATATGTGTCTGGAAGCTGGAAATCATTTCAGGTAGCTCTGGACATAAAAGAGGTCTTAAAGTATTACAGAGTGCCTTTTCCTCTAGTGAAGGCAGAGAGGGAGAAAAAAAAAACAACTTTAATGAACTTGCAGGCATCTTAATACATTTATATTAGCCCCAGCACAGAAGAAACTTGAGGGGTCTTTACAATGAGAGAAAAACCCTACTAAAGAATAAAAGGGCTCACAATGAAGTCTAATTTACAGAGGCAAATGGAGATAGTGCATTGAATTTGCTCTGAATGATTTTTCCCTTGTAGAATTACAAATAAGATTAGAAACATACCTGGGTTTTCATTCTCCCTCATCTGTTTAGATGGAGGCTCATCAGTGTCCCAGGGTGTGGACTGATTGATGGGTGTCTGTCCCCACCTGACACTCGTTGCAAGCCCTTGAGGCTGATTTTCAGTCTTGGAAATGCAAGGTGTCTACCAGAGAGAAAGAAAAATACAGAATAAAAACGTTTAGATTATTGGGAATAATTACTGTTCCTCATAACTAGTAACTTGCTTGTTGTTTGTTACAGTCCAAGAAGATATCCTAAAACCTTTAAATAGCATTCTCCTCCAGGCTTGCATGACACATCTGTATGGAAAATACAATATATTTAAAATAAATACTTCGGGACACTTTATAGATCCACCTTAAAAAAAAATAAATCCCAAACAAACCAGCATTTTCAGAATTAAGATGCTTCTTTTGCCTTGAAAATAAAAAGAAACCCACCTACATATGGTAATACCCATTCAGTCACAGCTTACATAAAATGAGACAATCTTCTGTTTGCCCAATCTCCTCCAAAAATGGTGAGTTTTATTTAGCAGAAGGCAGAACAAGAGAGACTTATTTACAACTGTAGGACAAATTACTGTAGAACAGTAAAAAGAAGTCCTAGTATTTACTGTCTGTCAACCCTTAAAATTGAATGCCGATAAAAAAAAGGCAGCGCTAACAGTCACAGGTCGCTGAAGTGGGTATGTTGGCAGTTCTTCAGAGACGTTAAAATAACCGTAAAGCAGGGGAAGTATTGGGGCTGAATAATCATCAAAGGGGATATGATCTGAAAGAGATTTCTTGATAAAGAAACTATCACATGGATCTAAATGCTAAGCCAGCCACCCCCCTGCAGTTTTTAAGAGATCTTCCCAAACAACCATGTCTTTGCTGACAAGAGGCCCGTAGAAAACGAGGGTGCTCCAACAGGTCTCATTTATTTAACTCCACGGCGTATTTCATTGCTGGAAGATTAAAAGTTGTTTTGTTTTGTTTTTGCTCATGTCAGAACCTCTAAACCAGGAAAGCGGAACCAGCTGCCTATTGCTGAATGACTATTGAGGACTGAAGCCATAAAGAACAGGAGACCAGTCTGAGCAATCGCTTGTTTGCCTTCCATCTGGGAAGTAATTCAGCTCCAAGACGGGGGTACAGCGGCTCCATAGAAGCCCCGGGTCACGTAGTCCCAATGAAATCTCTGTCAACACCAGCAGCTTGTTTTCTCCATCACCACTACCTCAATCGCTCCATGAAAAGAAGTCGTTAGCGAGCCCGTTTTATACCCTCCGCAAATAAACGCACACCTTTCCCAGGCCCATCGCTCATTCCTCAGCTTTTCAAACCCACTGGAGGAACCTGCATCCACTGACATCTCTGTGAGCTCCTCTGTGGAGAGATTTCTCCCCACTAGAAATGCTATATACTTTGTTAAATGCAGTTGCTCAGAGGGAAATGTGATTCTTAGTGTCTTTTTGTGGTATGGAATCTGGAACTGAGAATTTTCAGCTTGTGTCCAAACTAATTTTTCCTTTTTTTTTGTTTTTTTTCAAACCACAGCAGTTTATATATTTACGTGTTTAAAAAACCTTTAACTTCTCCAAGTTTTTTTCTACTTTACTGTAGAAAACAAGGACAATGATGTTCAGGTTTTAGACTCACATTTCCTTCTGCCCCCGCCATTTTCATCTTCTTAACTTCTCAAACCTTCTATAACTTTTGCAAATGAAATAAAAATGAGTCGGGAAAGGCGAAAAGAGACGACATGTAGACAAGCAAGAGCTTTAAGATTCCTTCTGCTGTATTCATGGCAAAGAAAGGGCAGGAGGGGAAGAAATAAATCTCAGTTTTGAAACACTTTCTATTTATAAGTTGTCCTGGGAAAGGCTTAATCTGAATATTTTTAGCTTTTACATTGTACAAGGTCTTTGACACAGAGGGATATAACACTGCTGGTGGTTTACCAGTTCATGTTAGCAGTATCCCTTTGGATCTAGCTAAACTGTTTAACCATGGCCAAAGTGCTCTGCAGTAAAAGAACAACAAAAAAAGCACCACCAGCATTCTCTGCCTATAAATCAGCTAAGATACTTCCCCCAGAAACACTATTATTTATCCCAAAGCAAAGCCTCAAAAACCAGTAAATGCGATATAGAGAAGTTGGCATTTTTATCAATCAGCAAAGAAAGACAGGAGGACTCACAACTCAAATTATGCCCCATGTGTTCCACACGTGGCATCCGTGTGTTGCATCTCCTTGTTCTACGAGCCGGGTCTCCTAAGCGGGTTTGCAAGCCCTCCACTTCTCATTATTGCGTGGCATTGTGGAGACGTGCCGCATCTTGTCTAACTTTGTTATACCCCCAAGCTGCTTTAAAACAGTGTCAGTCTACAATAAGAAAAATTACCCCTGTACCTTAAATAATGCAGAAGCACACACATGCTATAATTTTAAAAGAATCCGTATGTTCTGTACAGAATGGGTAGGGGAGGGAGAATGTGACACAGCTTTCCTAAATCCTACAAAAATCTTATTGCCTATTTTGTAACAGAAAGCTTGTCTTCCAAAAAACTTGAGCACCAGATGAGGCACATTTGAAACTGGTGGAGTTTGCCCCTGAATCCAGTTCTAAATTCCAGACTTTGAGCATTAATAAAGAAGGAGGTTTGCTGTCAATAAACGCTTCTCTTCTGCTTCCACAAAACGCTGGTTGTTTCCCAAATGTCTTTTCACTAAATATGCTCACAAACCCTGCTTCTTAGAGGCTCAGTGCATTTCAATGCACAAGTTCAGCACATTCCTTCCCAACTGTACCCCTGAGCTTGTATTTATTTGATCAGAAAGAACCAGAGATTAGTTGGTATGAAATCAAAACACGCATTCATGAAACACAGTTTAGACAATAATGGTGGTGGAAACAGAAAAAACAGCTTATTGAATTTCTCTTTTTTTTTTAATATACATCTATACTTCTGGTCTCTGATCTAATTTCTGCATTATTTTCCTTAATACATGAAGGATTACGTTATGAGTGTTACATGCCTCTGATCCGATTGCGGCAATTACTGATTTGTGTATCTGGAAAGCAAAATTATTTCCAACATTATCAAACAGAGGAACTTTCTGTCGATGCGCTCAGGCACATGACAGCACTCTATTTGATGCTTTTAATGTACAACATAAATGACCAAAAAATGGCCCGTATTATGCTAGTTGTGCAGGGGGAAGAGATGTGTTCCATTAGTGATCCGCGGACTTCACAGAAACTAATTGTACTATGTTACACTTTTATCTTTAGCTTTCATGTCAGAGGCTTGTTTGAATTAAACACGAAACACATGAAAAAAAGGAAATGCATTACAAAATCTACTGGGTATACATTTTAAAATACTGCCAAACGTCTATTTACAGGAAAAGACAAGGAGGTTTCTGAAAGGTCTGTAGAAGCCTGGCTAGTCAACAGTGGCACCGGCTGTTTGATTGCCTGAAATTCACGGGAGACTACAAAGATTACTGAAGCAACCATCAGCATCTTTGTAGCACCCCTAAAACGTCCAGTCTGTGCTCTTCGCCACAGATAAAGTACCCCAAATCCAAATAGGAGGATTTCTTTTTCTCTTTTGTTTGAAATAATCATTAAGAACAAATGAAATTCTCAGTTGAAGCTTGCATTTCACCTCCTGCCTGCCTCTTTGAACTCCAGCAGTGACCCATCTCCCAGCTTTAAGGAAATTAACTGCAATATGGATGTACAGGCAGAACAGAGCAAGATGGAACAATTTCAGAACTACATGAGACTAACACAGACAAGTTGCCAGGTTGTCGATTTGTTCGTAGCTCAAACAGTCATAAACCATGGCCCATAGGCAACAGTAATTGGTGTACAGCTGGTCCGCTGAACCTTATTAAATTAAAACATTAAAAACCTTCAGATTCATGGGGCTTTGCAGAATATCCACAAGAAAGTTCATGAGTTCACAGCAGTCAGCTGGTGCTGAAGACTGGGAATTAGTGATTCGGTCTATACCGCATCAGTTTACGTGGTCACTATCAGGTGGCATAGTTACAACTAAGCCTGACTTTAAGTCCAAAACTTTACAAATCTTCGGTGAAATATGACCTAAACTTTTAGCAAGACCTTCTGTACATCAATGGAAAAATAAAACCTACCACACTACTACCAGCATTACCAGAGTATGTTAGCGGAATTAAAAAAACCCGACCTAACAGCAGCCAAAATCCAACGACAAAAATTCCAATACAATTTTCTGCGGGGTCAACAACACCAAGTGCTTCCTGGGAGGTCCTTATAAACACATTTGAGCCATCTCCCCAAAGGCTTGTAAAACTGCTGACATCCATCCTGCCACGGCTCCGAGTGCTGAGACCTATTCAAACAGTTTCATGAGCAAAAGAGAACTAATGTGGAGAGAGGGATCCTATTTGTGCTTCCCAGCGACCAAAATTATTTTACTACGGCCTTCATTTAAAGTGATGGATGAGAAGTAGTGATTCTCTGTTCCAATTATCCAAAAGAGATTGGGAATGGCAGCTTAATACTAAGCTAATGTATCCAATATGCGACCCACTCTATTTTTTCTCCCCATTGAAAATAAAAAGGCTAAGAGGCATGCATGCATAGAGGCAAACATTTCCCTCCCACGGATTCAGGTTTTGTGGCCTGTCATGGGTAAAAGCAACTTCAATTTAATGAGGGAATTCCTTTTAAAGCTGTTAGCTGTGTTTCGCTCTAACAAGTAATGACTGGTGGCCCTGGTTGGGTTTTAAGCCTGAACGTGTCTGGTGCTCTAAAAAGCTCAGTGGTCTCCGCACCAAAGAGTTTATGGTCTAATTTGTAGCTCGCGCTGCTAAATATTGCATGACACAGGTATTATTTGTGTGCATGGGGCACGTACGTTAAATCTGAACCACACAGCGACAGATCTTCATCTGGGGTAGAATCCTACGCTGTGTTGGACAGAATCCCAAGTGTATTTCCGAGGCTAGTCTGTGGCCAAAGAAGCTCTTAAGGATGGATGCTGACCTCTGAAAGATGCAATGATGACAGCAATATCTCCCTAGCACCAGTCACTGGGCTGGGCTGCAGAAATGAAACTGTCGTTTTAAGAGAGGGCTGTATTGTAATGTATTAACAACCTAAGAGATACGGATAGGCCAGCGTGCAAGAGGAACAGAATGAGCTGTCCTGCTGTAAAACCTCATTCAAGAAGTTGCTCATGGGTGGAGAGAAGAACTCATCTACCTTACAGCTCCCATCACCAGGCAATTCTGCGATGACACAGCATTGTTTTTCTCTTTCCAAAGCTAATGCTGGAGCAGCGAGAAAGTGAATAATACAGTTAACTCACAGGAAAAATGTTGCCACCCTGCATAAAAGACAAAAGAAGTCTTAGTTCCCACTCGACTGGAGAGAATAATTCAATACCGGCATCTTCACCACCACCCAGGGACGTGCCGGGGTGAGCTCTGGAGCGCTGAGGCGCGGCCTCCATGGCTCAGCAGCGGGGTACAGGCCGCATCCATCCCGTTTGTCAGAGGATTTAAAGACACCCCCCACGGCGAGGTTAGGGACACAGGCCTGGAGAAACCTGGGGGTGCAGCGGGGCCCACGTCCCAGACACGCACAACTGCCCTTACCCAGCCCCGGCTCCTGAGCACCCAGCCCGGGGCCTGCTCAGAGGGCAGATGTATAAATACGTCCAGCTCCTCCTCCCCACCCCACAACATCAACCCCCTCATTCCTGAACTGAACCTCTTTGCCCTCTCATTCCCATTTGAGCCTTGGTCACCCTCCTAAACAAACAATCAGCCAAACTCCCAAGCTCTGGCAATGCAATGGAAGGGAACTCCACGCCAGGAATGGGTCAAGTGCTGCTGCCTCATTAACCCTTCATAAAGCTCCCTGTCCACACTGGCTGCAGGTCTGGGGAAGCAAGAGGAGGAATGAGGTTATGAAAAGGGGGGAGAAAGATGAGATAGAAGAAGGTTGTGAATTGACCACAGGGGGTATCTATTTATTTTTGGCGGCCGCCCTGCCCGGGACAACCACCGCTCTCACACCAGCGCTCCGGTCAGGTGCTCAGCGTTAGGTGGGAATGAATGAGGGGCCATGGAATGATTAAGAAACGCTTCATAAATGGCACTTCTTATGCTGTCTCGGGAAATTTCACCAGCAGAGGCTCAGGTACTCACCCAGCTGCCTTCGTTTCTCAGCGAGAACATCAGGGAACGGAGCTGAGGTATCGAACCGAGGTCCCGGCTGCGACACTTGCTGCTCCAGGACACCAGGGACATCAGCGCACGACACTGGGTTCGAGCACAGAAGCCCCACTTTAGCCTGAGCAGAACCTCCTCTGCTAACACGGTCGGCATGCAGATCAACCCCGAACCAGAGCAAAGCTACGAATGCAAAATCATCTCGCACCGGAGGAAAACGCGCACCGCCAGGAGCATCGTACTGCAGAGAACATGCACTGCGCAAGGGGAGAGGGCTGCGAGGGATCCCGCAGGCATCCCGTGCTGGAGGGAGATAAATCCAGTTCGTCCTAAGTGCTTTTTGTCAGAGGACAAAAGGAAATATGGGGTAATAATGGAATAAGTGCTTGTCAGACCAGAATCCCAAGGGCGTACAAAGGATGTAACCCTTGTGTACTGGCGAAGCTACTCAAGAATGACCTGACGGCAGATTGCTTGAGAACTAAACGTTTATCTTGAATGCAAGTGCTGGCCATTGATAGGGTCAGAAATTGCTCCACATGGCATTTTTGGTCCCAAATTTCCCATTAATTTCTTTTAATCATCCAAACAGGACCCTGAATTTCATTCTGGATCAGGGCCTAAAGCATTAGAGATAAAGAGAGGAATACTTATAAAGTAAAAGCTGTGCGTCTTTAGGCTCCAATCCCTACATTAATTCACTTCCGTTAAAGTTCCCTTTTGTTGTATTGGATGCCGACATTTCACATTCAAGCCCTCTGAATTCAGTGTTTCAATTGTAGTACACACTCCGTGGCAGGAAAGTGCATGTTCTCTGCCTACACAGCAGGCACATAAAAAACAAAAAACCAAAAAAAAACCAAAAAAAAAAAAGGAGAAAAAAAAGCAAACCAAGATAAGCCTGTGTGTGTTGAACAGTGCTGCATGATATTACTGATTTATTAACTTGGCTTGATCAATAAGGCTATCATCAAGGGCACATTTAGTTTGCACATAAATTTCACTTTCTAACAAGCACTTTTGTGTGCTCACTTTAGTTTCCATAATCTGATCTGGGTCTCAGGAAGCTTTCTTTAAGGGAGAACAGAGAATTCTTTTTCTAAAAAAAAAGGATCAAAGTATACCCGGTCAACTCTCAAACAAAAGGACAGTCAGTACTGTAGAAACAGTATGCTTACCTTTCACAGCAAAAAAGAAAAATAAGCCTATAGGTCCAGATTTATCACTGCCTTAAATCCATCAACATCAATTGAGCTATTAAATTGTGGCTGAATTTGGTTCATAGTAATTTAAAATTTTCAACTTTCTTTGAGAGTGTTCCATCAGTAGGATGCTAATTTAATGCATAATTTAAACTCCACTGTCCTTTAACTCAGCGTTTGTAAATAATTAAAAAAGAACTAAAAATCCTTTTACATTTATAAAGCTGCCCCCCTCCCCTTCTCTACTGCAAAACAACAAAGACTTTTCAATCAAGAATTTATTTATTCTTTAAATCTAAGAGTAAAAGCTGTATTAAAGATGAGGAAAAACTGATTTACAAGATAAAACAATTAGCTCTGGGATATGTACATTAAGACTAATACATTTCACATCATATTTTAAAGGAGTGGAGGAGGAATCCCAGATATATTAGACTTTATTCAAATGCTATTGAAATGTTCAATTAAGAGCATCTTGCGAAGGTAAGTTATGCAGTCACTAAAATTAAGATGTGAAAAAACAGGATTAGAGCGCTGCATCTCTCAAAGAGCCTAGACACTTTAATAATCCATCCCTTTTCCCACAAACAAGATAACATCTACAATCTGGCTATTCCTGTAATTGCTCCGGTCTTGTTAAAAATTTGGGTTGTGCAGAAGAAACACAAATATATTTCCCAGTAAAAAATACTAAAATAATACAATCTAAAAACACGTATCTCAATGGCTCTTATTAAAATATAGATACTTTTTTTTTCTTTTTCTGTGCAGACAGATGAAAACGCATTTTAAGACTCAAACAAGTCTGTGCAAAAACAGCTCGAACCCATCAATCTCCCAGCTGGGTCTTAAAAGAAGCCAAACGTTCACCAAGCTGTTCCGACCAGACACGAGCGGCAGATCCTTTTTGGGAACCAGCTCTCGAGATGCAACCCGGCCTCCGTCAGATTCAGAGCTTTAAGAACACGAGAAGTTCAGCGCGGGATCGGGCACTCGTTTAATTTGATTTACAATAGACTGCTAATATATGGTGGTTTTTTTTTTCTGGAAACACAGGCACCATTTTCTCCCATTTTTCCGCTCTGTCGCTTTGACATCAAAGCTTTCCTGCTCGTTTTGTTCCCGTCTCTCCACACCACCAACAAGAACCTGCCCAGTTCTCCTGTTTTCCTTCGGCAGAACCGATTCATGGACTGGCGCGAACGCTCCAGCTGCGCCGACCATCATCCTTCTAAAAGATTTACGGCAAACAAATCGCATACCAAGCTATAAATCTAGCAAATGGCTATCAGACATACCACGCTGTCCATAGCCGCACCATTTAAAGTAAAACTGATAATGGTATATCTGTGGCTAGTGTTACTAGCAGGCCTGCCCAAATTGTGCTACGTTGCTAGCTGCTTTTTCCAGGCAATTTTGGTTTTTTTCCCCAGGCATCTCAGTCTCATTTTTGGGGTGTGAATCAGATGATCCTTCAATATTGCTCTGTTCATGGCAAGTTGTGATGCTAAACAGTCCTTTGCCATCCAAGGATAAATAACTACCACTAAGATGAAGCCCTACTTAGATTTCTTTCAACAACAAATTGCTTTACATTCCTTTTCTTTTTTATTCCTTTAAGATTAAATTCTTCTAGGTGTCCAGTTTGGGCCATTGGACTCATAAATAAGAGGTCACCCAGCAAGAGTGGGGAGTTTAGCCAAAGACCTTTGAAAATCCTGTTATTTATCTTTTAAAGAAAATTTATGCCACTAAAACCACAAAACCTCCTACTCTCTTTGCTCCCAGGAGGTTAACACAAAGTAAACCACCTCTAAAAATAATCTCCCGCTCAAAAAACTCCAGGGTGACAGAGAGGGGTTATGGCGAGCCCGAAATATCGCGGATCGGTTCTGTAAGCCATGGAGGGAAGGACAGGCTAAAATTAAACGACCTTTGGTCGGGACACCTCACCTACAACAGCAAGGTGTGATCCGACCTTCCTAATTCTCCTGCTCTGCTGTCGCAGGTCATGGTCTATCAGAAGCTGCTGTTTCTGCTGGGATGGGTGTGGGGTAGACGGTGCCCTCGGGATCCCCCAGGATGAAATGCCAGGGACACCAGGCTGGGGTCTTTGCAGATAAAACCCCATAAGAGGCAGCACATTCCCTGCTGAACATGCTGGGGCTTTTGGGAGAGGCAAAGGTGTTCTTTGTATGGCCATCATCTCCAAAAGACAAACCGAGCCTTGGTTTGCGGTAATAAAGCTTCAGTTAGAACACGAATCTGTAAGTATCTAACACGGGTCACAAATATCGATCAGAGTGAGAGAAGAGTAAAAACAGGACCAAACACCCACTTAAAAAAAAAAAAATCAAAATAATATTTGTCGCAAATCCAAAATCTCCTTTCTCACCCATAGCACAGCTTTTGGAGTAACTGTGACCTTCAGCCAAGCTCTGACTGCACACCGGACTATCTGGATCTTACTAGAAAAAAGCACTGAGCCTTATCTTGGGGTTTTTTGGGTTTTTTTTAACATTTAATGGTGATTCTGTGTCAAATCCAAACATAGATCACATGTCCTTTTCCTAAAAACCACCGAGTCGTCAAGAAAGTTGAGTCACTGAGCAAGACTCTCCATCCAACACCCAACAGCTCTGCCTCAGAAAGGGCCACACAGTTTGGGAGATGAAGATGCTTTGAGAGGAGACATAAAATCGGATTAGATAATCGTGGTAGAGCCCTGCCAACTGTAATACTCCTGTTCTATACTAGTCTAGTCTAGTCTAGTCTAGTCTAGTCTAAATAAACAATTAAATAAGCATATGTATATTTACATACACACATATATAAATGTCTTCGCTTGTATTACTGAAATGTGGATGCTATTAAAACACTTGTCTCTGCTTCTTTCTAAAGAAAGTCCAAACTCCATGTACCGAGGAGGAAAAACAAGAGGTAAAAGCTAACAGACCAGCCGAGGATATGGTTTTCCAGTGCTGCATTTGATTAATTACGTGATTTATTTTCAATGACTGGTTCAATCAATCCTGATCAAATTAACAAAGACAATGATCAGAAATACCAGACTAAAACACAATACTGATGATTTGGTTCCAGGGGATCCAATCAAATGAAACAGGATTAAATTAACCAGTGATCAGATTAAGCAGAAGATGCTGTATAAAGTCAGAAAAGTATCGGTACTTGGGGCCATTTGCTGTGTCTGTAGGTTGCCGTTTCCAGCTCTTCCCAGAGCTCTGAATAAACTTAAAATAAAATTGTTTTTCCTAGGTATCAGAAGGGTAATGTGGAAATAGAAGTAGTGGTAGTAATAACAATAACAACTATTTCTATCATTATTACTATTACTATTATTTCCCAGTACCACGGTATGTGGGGCTTTGCTGCAGCAGGCACCCTCTAAAGAGAAAATACACCCTCATACATCCCCACCCCGGCAGTCTGTACCTGAAGGAGTTTACACTCTATGTGCACCACACGGAGATCAAAAGGTGACAGAATATCAGGATACAATCAAAAAGGCAGAAAAACCCATTTAATTCTACAATGTTAGCAAAGCGCAAAGATGAAAAAGCTACTGTTCAACAAGGAGCATTAATGAAAGTTGCCAGTGAGACAGCTAGAAATGTAGTTCTTACCTAAAAATCAAAGTAAATACAAGTATCACAGGGAAAGTACTTCCATTTGCTGTGTACTGACCTAAACCTTAAGCAGCCAACAAGGTCCTAGAGCACTGAACAGAGACAGATCTTCAAATGCCTGGAGCTCAGGCTGGTTGAGCTGCACCCATTACTAACCAGCCGCAAAGTCCAAAGCCGAACAAAAGAAAGGATGGGGACCACAGAAACCAGCTCATTTGGAACTAAGTAGGAAAACATAAATGCTGGGAGCTAAAGTGAAACCAAACTCAACTCCTGCCCTGTTTTTTTCACCAAGAGAATACTTTAAAAACTAAACTTGAGGGATGTGGAGAGGTATTACAGAATCACAGAGTGTTGGTGTTGGAAGGGACCTCTGGAGATCACCCAGTCCAACCCAGCTGCTAAAGCAGGGTCACCAGAGCAGATCACACAGGAAGGTGTCCAGGGGGGTTTGAATGTCNCAGACCCAGCTCTTTCAGTCTCTCCTCGTAAGAAAGATGCTCCACACCCCTCATCATCTTCGTAGCCCTCGCTGCACTCCCACCAGTAATTGTTAAATTACTCGTCCTTGTTAAACTGGGAAGCCCAGAACTGGACACAGAACTCCAGATGCGGCCTCACCAGGGCAGAGTAGAGGGGAGGAACAACCTCCCTTGACTTTCTGGTCACACTTTTCCTAACGCACCCCAGGTACCATTGGCCTTCTTGGCCACCAGGGCACTTTGCTGGCTCATGGTCAACCTGGTGTTGACCAGAACTCCCAGGTCCTTCTCTGCAGAGCTGCTTTCCAGCAGGTCAACCCCAACCTGTGCTGGTGCCTGGGGTTGTTCCTCCCCAGGTGCAGGACCCTCCACTTGCCCTTGTTGGACTTCATCAGGTTCTTCTCTGCCCAGCCCTCCAGCCTGACCAGGTCTCGCTGGATGACAGCACAGAATTCTGGTGTGTCAGCCCTTCCAGTTTGGTATCATCAGCAAACTTGCTTCCCTAAGGACTGTCAATAAAGCTGCTTTAGGACCTTGGTGGGCAGCCCCACTAGCGAATCCTGGTCCACATGCTACCAAAAAATAAAAAGGAGTATGTCCGTAATCAGAACAAAGGCCAAAGCACATGTAAACAGGTCAGATCCAAATCAACTGTCCCACCCATCTTGTGTCTCTTACAGAAGCATTCAGGACTTGTATGGAAAGACTCCTTCCCTATTGCTTGGTACCGTACTACTTCAATTTCTAGATGTACATCAACCGGCACCTGTAAGCAGACATCATGTCCATCCTGCGAATGGGTATCTGTCACCTGACGGGATTTAGTCACTTGTGATCACCCTAGCACTTCCCATGCACGCAGGACATACAGACCAAGCTCAGCATTTTGGCAACGGATAGCTGACCTCTGGAGCGTGAGTTGGTCTTTGTCCCCGATGAAACCACTGGAAACATCAGACAAACTTCTGATGGTCACCAAGATCGAGGTTCACCCACAGGACCTGGTTTGTATGGCCACGGCCACGTGTCCAACCCTTGCAGTTCACAGTTTACAGCCCAGATACCAACAGTGAAGGACTAACCTTGCAAGACAAAATGTTTGATGAGCTGCTTTACTTACTGAGCTTGAGAAAGCATTTAGAGAAACATTCCCCTCTCTCTCCCCACAACTTGGGGACTTAATATTTTATCTTTGTTTTCACCTACCACAGTGAGTATATTTTAAAGCACCAGCTCTTTCCAACCAAAAGATACTTGAAATTACGATTAAGAACACATCATTTTTTCTCTTCTGTCCCCTTAAAGAGTATCTTATTTATACATGCGGGCTTTTTCTCATGCTCTGCCTTGCTACATTTTTTTTCTCAGCCTCATTGCAATTTTTTTCATGAGTATTCTCGGTTTCATTTTCTTACTTTATTTTTCCCATGTCTCTATCTCTCTCTTCACCCTTTCTATCACGCTCTCTCCTAAGTGAAATGAGAACCCAATTATACTCCCGTTAGAACTGAACTTTCAAATCCATCATGTGCTAGCGGGCTCAAAATTAGGCAAATAAATTCCCTCAACCCTACAAATTAAACTGAGTCTTTGCATATGTTCTTTTAAGAGCACAAAGATGTCAAGTATTCACCCAGCTGTCACAAAATATGATGAGCAGGCACTTCGTATTCATATAGATTTTCTAAATCGTTTGTCAGATTTAAAAGAAATGCTAATGGATGCAAAAGTAAATTCTAATCTATCCTAAATATCTGGTTATTATTTATATTACAGTAGGATTTAGAATTGACAGTTGAGGATCAGGGCACAATTTCAATGCATTTTGCACACAAAGACAAAGATCATTTGGATGATGTGCAGGAATTATTTCGCACTTTCTCAAATTTTATCTCATTATTTTAACCAGCACCCCACTCACAGGTATACTCAACTTCATTTAAGAATAAAAGTACCATCAGCTTGTAAGTATCCTTACCTAATGCGTCTGCTACTGAAACCCAGGTCTTAAATTTGCTAAAGCCAGCAGCTGGCTCCCAGGTGTAGATTTTGAAGGAAAAAAAGGCACCATGAGGGTCAGATCTTGCTCATAGAATCACAGAAAGGTTTGGGTTGGAATTGACCTTCAAAGCTCATCCAGTGCCACCCCTGCCATGAGCAGGGACATCTTCACCAGCTCAGGTTGCTCAGAGCCCCGTCCAGCCTGGCCTGGGATGTCTCCAGGGATGAGGCATCCACCACCTCTCTGGGCAACCTGGGACAGGCTTTCACCACCCTCAGTGTGGTAAAACACCTGTATCTCTCCTCTTTTAGTTTAAAACCATTACCCCTTGTCCTATCGCAAAAGGCCCTGCTAAAAAAGTCCGTCCCTGCCTTCATTTCGGTCAAAGCTCATGACAGAAGTGGGGCTGAGCAGGACCAGCCTGGACACCACACCTGGAGCTGGTCTGTGCAGGCCCAGCCTGGACACCACACACCACACCTGGAGCTGGTCTGTGCAGGCCCAGCACGTCCCAGACGTGTGGAATTCGCTGCCCTGGCTCTAAATGCCTGTAAAATATTTCTCATGTGGTCAATCTGAGGCGTTCAGGGAACGTGTGCTGTGATGAACGTGTCCCGGAGAGTTGCTCTCCATGTTCTCCCCGGTTGTTTGTCTAAAAACCTATTAGGGCACCGCTTAAAGCAGGAGGGCAGCAGATCCTGGCTGTCAGTGATAATCCACTGCCAAAATCAATACCCTTGGCAAGCTTTGGTTCATGGATATTTACGATCAAAGAGCACATTTTCCAAGAATATATCGTTAGTTCCATTGTCTTGGCCCAATTTCAACTCCAGTAATTACATTTCGAGGAGATGCGGGAGCCCCCTCGTCCCGTCCCATCTCGCTTCACAGCATCGCTGCACCACACCGGACACAGCTTCTCCTGTAGATATTGTACGGAGCAGTTAATACCTAAACAGCTTTGTGACTCTTGGAGAAGTGGAAAGTGTAAGATACTGTTGTTGCTGTTACTTAAAAAATGATTTATCTGTCTCTGGAACTAGTCATCTTGAGACATTTTTTAATTTCCTTCTCTTTCACGAGTGAATTTGTACATTTAAATTATTTACCAAAGGTTGAGCTAGGCAGGTCTCGGTTTGCATTTTTTTTATTTCATTAATAAAAGTAAAATAACTACAAAATGTGACTGTCAACAGCTTTTCAATATCCAGCTTCAGGGAGTTCAAGCCCTTTCAGATCTAGCTGGGAGAGCTAACTCCACCGGCAAACTAAAAATCCGCCTTTCTCAGTGGAATAAAATTCCTGTTTACAGCTGCATAGGGCATAAAATGGGAGGTTTTCAACTTGTGACATTTCGGTGTCTGGAAAAGCTGTCACACACCCAGCACAGCATCTTACCTGGAGCTGCAAGCCCAGGGGTGTTAGTAGCATTACCCAACCGTAAGAGTACCAGAGGGAAAGAACGGTGTAAACTAAAACACACTTTAAAAACTTCCCCAAATCTTTCTTATATTCAAAAACCAGCAAGTTTCCCCTATGGGAAGGAACTCCTATTTCCAGCTGTGCGAGCTTGCAGTCTTGTTTCTCAATAACTTCTCAGTAGCGCTCAACTGACTGACTGCCTGTCAGAAATCCTGGCTCGCCTTATTTTCGGAGAGATGTCTGAATGCACGAAGTGAGAGTAGCGTTTTTTATTATTTTTATTATTATTATTTTAGTTTTAAAGACTAAGCAACTGTTGGAAGCTGCGCTGAACCAAGAACTGGTAGAATCAGCCCTATACATGTGGTTTTGTGAGAGATGCGCTAAATACAAGGCATCGTCAGCCGCCTTCGGCCGCATTCCCTGCACTCCTCCTGCTTCCCAAAGGAACTGTTTGGAGTGTTTAAACAACTGCAATTTTAAATAGACACTGTTAAGCATATTTTTTATTAAAATGTAAAACGAATGCCAAACGAAACAAGCCCAGCAAAGAAAATGAACCAGAAAAGTATGCATGTGAGAAACACTAATAAAGTATGAGTGCATGATCGTATTCTGGAGCATTTGCATGTGTCGGAGGGAGTGGAAAGGAGGTGAGAGGAGATGAGAAAATACAAGATAAGACACAAAGTGACAGAAAAAAGCACCAGTTCAGGAAGAAAGAAGCAGGCAGGGAAAAGACTGTCTCGCAGATAAGCAAAGACTCTGTGTACAACATGCGGGGAATTTTTAAATGCTGAGCTTTTACCTACTAACATCAATAGGGTTATTATAACTAACTTGGTAAGATCCAGGGGCAGCAGTTAAACGATGTAATACAGGTACCTAATTTAGGTGTCATGCCTGCTTCTCTCCATCGGCTCTGTTAGAAGCTGGAGTCTGGCAGCCCTGGATAACAAGTGGCTTAAATTACTCATCGCTCTCTGGAAGGTAAGAGCCATTGTAAACTCTCTGACTGTGCCCCCGTGTGCACTGCAGCAGAACCAGAATGAGAGAGGGGGGAAAAAAAATGATAAAGAACATCATCCAGCTATATTACAGGCAGAAGAAAGAAATTCAGGAACTCTATGAAGAGAATGATGACCTAAACCAAAGAAGATGGGATACTGGAAGTTACATTATCCGTAGAGAAAATTTAATGTAAAAAGATTCAAAAGAAAATACAGACTATGTAGCTGCAGCCTGGTGCATCTAAAGGGAAAAAACTCCCTCTCCCACCTCCCAAACCGAAATTAAACTGAAGGGAGTGCATAGGAAGGAGAGATATTTTTTTTTTGGTTTGGAGTATCTAGTTCCTAATTTAATCTTAATCCACTCTGACATTTATCCTCATGGATAATTCAGTATACAAATTTAGGGCAGAAAAAGAATCCATACAAATAATAAAATAAGAGCTGCTTGCAAGGGCAGTATCTTTAAAAATCGCCCTTGGGTAAAAATAGTTCCTCCTGCTTTGTGCCCCACTCCGCTTCGGGCGATGTACCAAGATCCCAGGAAGTACTTTTTTCCTTCCCTTGTGGAATCGTTTGTGGCTCTCATCCAGCCTCTGATTATGCTAATTGTATTTGATGGAATTCGTATGTACTCTCCTTCGCTCCCGTCTCATCTGAACATACACACAAGACGCATTTTTAATTTTTAACTCTTCAAAAATAAATAAATAACGCAACTCTCTCCCCAAGGTTGTGTAAAAGTCAACCTTATTACTAGTTCTAAACGGCAAGTATACAGCCTTTATTACTACCAAAACAAATAACCCTTTCTATATTAATATGTTGCAACAAAGCTTTTAGTTAGTGTGAGAAGAATGTCATAATGTAGGAGTCTGCATAACACAGTCAGATCATGTCACCTAGACACAATTTCATTTGCATTAAATTAAATCCACCATCATAGGAAGTGCAACTTTAATAAAAAGATACAGTCAGGTTGGCTAGATCAAGAGCCTGCATCATTTTGAGACAGAAACTCAAAACAAGAGAGACTCTGAGCTGTTGTAAAACCATTCCCAAGGGTTGGCAATAAAACCTAGGACTTAAATTCCCGAATAAGTGGATTTTTTTTTTCTTTTTTTTTTCCCCTTTTAAAAGTGTTGTTAACCAAGTAACCAGACATCAAAACCTACTTGATTTTGGTCAGACAAACCCAGATGACCTTAATGGCCTCAATCCAGGTTCCCTGACTGTCTCTGAGGTCCCCAAACACAGCGGTGACTGGGTTATTTCACACTTCACGGAGATCCTCTGAACTCCTAAATGATTTTTTAATTCTCCTAACTGGCAGCTAAAGAGAAACGTAATTGCGAGAGTAAAGGACTTGCTTCCCCTCCTAAATCAAAACAAGACCGGCTTTTCATTCTTTATTTAAGTTAATTTTAGTGAAAACCACACACCACAGCTCCAGCCCTCCTGTCCCTCCCTGGGACTGTCACCCCACAGAGCACCTCGCTGAGCACCCCCGTGCCTCCTCGGGCCACATTTTCAAGGGTATTCGGGCATCTTAACACAAGTAGGCACCAAAGGGATTTCCAAAAGAGCTGAGGCAGAGAGGGCACTTGATTTCTGCCAAAGCCCAGGGAGGTGGAGTTGGGTTGGCCAAACCTGCAAGACTGAAAATCCAGAGGCACCTAAAAGCTTTTGAAAGCTGGACTCCAGGGGCTTCAGTGGCCTCCAGAAACGGGACATGGGTGAATTTAGAAACGTGGGCTGCTATCTGCAGTGGAGAGCGTTGGCAGAACTGCTGCAGGGGTTCAGGCGGGACACCCGATGTCCCTGACGCAGGGCTCTCAGTCCCAGGCCACAGGCTTCACCCATCCTGTGGAGATGTTCCCCATGGCACCAGCCCACGCAGCAGCAGCAGCACCAGACTCTGCCCACAGAATCACGGAATCCCAGACTGGTTGGGGTCAGAAGGGACCTCTGGAGATCACCCAGTCCAACCCAGCTGCTAAAGCAGGTTCACCAGAGCAGATCACACAGGAAGGTGTCCAGGGNGACACCCACCTTGAGATATTTATAAACATTGATGAGATCCCCTCTCAGCCTTCAAATTGTCTCTCAGCCTCCCAGCCCTGCCTGAAACAAAAGCAAACTCGTCCCAACGCAATGGGTTGGCTGAGGAGGGTCCAAGGTGTGTGTGTGAGGGAAAGGGACACCGTCCATCGGTGCAGGGGACAGAAAGCCCCTTCTTTGGTCACGCAGGTCCCGTTCAGATGCTCAACAAGCTCCCTTTGAAAGGGGGGAGTTTCTTAGCCAAGAGCTGTAGAGCAAAAGCAGATCAGGCTGCCCAGTCCCGTGCTGTTATAGCCTGAGGGGATTTTGGGCACGATCCCTTTCACCTTCCAGCCCCAACATACAAGTACACACACGTTTTAGTGGTGACATCTGAAGGAGGCAATAGCGAGCCACTACTCTGCACTCACTGCTCCTTGTCCTAGAGCTTTCTCCAAACAACATATTTATTTATTTATTTATTTATTTATTTATTTCCCAGGCATCTGAACTGCCTGTGGAAATCATTAGTGTAAATATCAGATCTGGAAGCCGGGTCCCCTGCCACCCACTATTTTAGACCCTGATAGGAGCAGCCAGACCTTCCGAGCTGCTCTTTGAGCTGCTTGCTGGTAGTGAGAGCTCTCGGCACGTTGGTGCAGGGGAGAAGATGCTGCCTGCCCTGTGAATCTGCCCGTGGGGGAATTGGCTCTTTTCCTCAGCTTCTGTTTCTTCATCCTCCACCCCTGCACAACGAACTGGCTGAAAACTGCTCCTCTTTCAAGGGTGGGTGCACACCAGTGGTAAAATGTATATAGTTTATTTGGAGATAACTCTAAAAGCAACTCTATTTTTAAAAAAAAAGGGAGAAAAAAAATTAGATACTTCACAGCTCTTGGCGTCCCTGACATACTCTTAAAACAATACCACAGGACTTACAAAACATAAATCATCCATAATAACGGAAACACTTCTCTCCACCTGGTGTCTGCTACTACCTACATTCTTTGTGATTCTTCAGGCATAGTTATATACATGCAAATGTTAATTAAGGGAAAAACTTGGCTGAATACTAGATAAAATTATTTGTTGTATAGTATATTTGAAAAGCAGTGCATCATTCTAATAGATTATTCAATGGATATTTGCAACCTTCTGCAGAAGTGTTTAGGTAACGCAAAAAAAAAGATTATTTGAATAATTTATTTGATGGACAACAGCATTATTCATCAAATACATTATTTAACTAATAGTATTCAACCAGTACTAATTAAAAGCAGAGAAGCGATTGCTTTCAAGTACAACTCATTCGGATCCCAGTTTTGGCTCCATTAAGAAAGGGACTTTGCAGGGGAATGTCTCAACGCCAGTGTAGATGGTGCAGATGTTCTTCCTGCTAAAGGAGCCGTGTCCTGCATCACAGCGTCCTCGACCAAATGTATCTTCATGGCTGTGCTAGGATTTGCACCTCTTAATGAATTCCTTGCCTGTACTGAGGCTGGATTTGAACGTCCTCAACAGTGGAGGTATTTTAGCACACGGAACAGACTAAATGCGCGTATTTAATTTGTAACCCGCAGGCTGGATCCAACTTGCGAACTGCTCCAACAACACTCTTGAGAGCTTCTAGACACGAGACAGAATTAATCCAGCATCATCTTTGCTACTTGGTTTCCCAAGCGTTTTGCAAACGCTCTTCCATCCCATAACCTGATAAAGGCACAACTGTCTCCTTACCCTGGTGACATTCCATGCCTGTGTCCCACCTTGTTGCAGGACCAAACAACATTAGGAGCACCACCACTACACAAGCTGTGATGCCACCAGACACACACCCAGCAGAGGCTGTGCAGCTTTGCCACGCGAATGGGACACTCCTGGGACAGGGCACAGAAACCACCTGTGCTTCAGACACATCAGCTTCTTACGCTGCATTAGCACAAATATCTTCATATTTTGTATTTAGCAAGGAACAATGCTGACAACATTGGGGCAAAAGGCTGACAACAGATGAGCCAAATCCATTGAGGGAAAAGGCAAAGACAGTATCACAAGTACCAAGTAATGACCTCCGAGCAGCACACAGGAGTGGAGAAATGCTCATTACCAGATAGTGTAATAGCGCTCGCCCAGTCACCCTCCCCACAGATGGGAAAACCACCATCGGAATAAAAACAGCTTCACAATTACGGCAGAAGGCACATTGAACATAGCCTGCCCAGGACAAAGAATAAAGATCATGCTAGGACTTTATAGACATAGTAAACCCTGGTTAAGTTCCCGACAAGTACACCGTGGAAAAGGGAGATGTAATGGTCAGCAGATAAAGACCTTCTTAAAGTTTAGTAAGCTTTTAAAAATATTTCACTATTTAACCAAAAATGTCTCCCCTATCTTGAAGCGGTTCTAGAATAATTTCCCAAGAAAAAAGTTCAAAACAGTAAAAGAAGAGTTTGGATGACACTAAGTATTCACTGAAACTATTTTGCCGGTTTAATTTACGTTACTATTTTAAGCAGTGTTTCTTTTAACGATTCAAGACACATCTCCACTCTAATCCCCTACTCCCGTTTGCAAGGAAACAGATGAATGCGATGAAATGCAATGCAGACGATAAATTCATGCCACTCGAAAAGTGGCAAATGACATTTACTGGTCTCTCAGTTCCCATTTCATGATTGATATAGAACTATAAACAAGAAAATAAGTACTGTTAAAAATCTTTCTATACAGGGGCAAGTAAGGTTTTAATGGTGGTTTGCCTGCGCTTATTAACAAGCCATGGCAGTTGCTGCGCACTGATCAGTAACCGAGTAAGAGCTCAGCCTACTGTGGAAGTCCTGAGTCTATGTACTTTCAATTTTAGAGCATAACCATCATACGCTCCACAAACCAATGAAATTTCTAATAATACAAACCAATGATGTGTTAAATTGAGACACTTCTAGCTTGAATGCCAAAAACTTCACTATGATTTAAAGGATCTGTGCTTACCTTTCTCTATCAATTTACTGTTAATTTGCTACTATTGGAGCAATTTACAAAAAGAAAAAAAAAAAAGGTAATATTTTATTAATACCAAGCCTGGTCATTTCAAATATACACTCAAATGCCATTTCTTGTACAAAATATAACATAGTAATTCAAGAGGAGTAAGAGATGGCATGAGAAGTGTGGAGGGGTGGCCGGCAAAAAGAAATCAGACTGCAAAATATCTGCATTTGGAAATAGGTGGCAATCCTCATTACTGCCCTTAGAAGAGGGAGAGGCATTAACAAAATTTTAGGTCATAAAGGTTCACCTATTTCAATTGTTCCAAGCATTACATATTTCATTATTTATTACATGGTCTTGCTACTGCGCTGGTTATCACCATATTGTAGCTTTACAGATAATCTGTACCAAACAACATGAGAATGTCCTACAAATAAGTTAATTTACAAAAAGAGCCTTCCACCTTATTTCACCCCAACTCCTCAAGACGGCATCTAACCGTTTATTTATGACTTTGCACTTTACACCAAAATCGGACACACAGCAAGTTTTCCTTTTCTCAGTATCCTGTTCCCACTTTCTACTCAGATACAAAGATAAATTGTAATGACCTTGCATGAATCATACTGACATCATGCCGTCTAGCTCGTGGAATAATTATGAAAGCACTTTTCGATCTCTGTCTCCAGGGGCTCTCTGACAATCCCTTAAAATCTTTGCCACATCTTTCCACTCTCCAACAGGCTTCTGGGACAAATACAAAGTCACAGCTTGAAAGAGAATGGAAACTGGTCAGGGTGAATTCAGGCATCTGTAATAAAGAACATTTAAAATTGGCTTTGCAATTAAACTATCGCCTAGCTGGGTTAGATGTGGCCTTCAGCAAATCAGGATACGCTGAAATCACTGTAATTCTTTTTGCAGCAGTTATACTGCTAAGCAATTCAAGACGTTTCAAGATTTGCTACTAGACAACAGCGGAGCACAGCTCAGGTCAAACTGATCCCTGGTATAAACTCAAGGAAACGCAGCAGCTCTACCAAGTATAGATCCTCTCCTCAGAGTTCACGTACAAGGTTAGAAATTGATAAGTTAATTGTCCAACATCAGGACCTGCAGCAAAAGCAGCTGCAACAATTAAATGTTAACTTTATATATCAAGGGAAAGCAGGAAAGACACTTTGCCCATCAGTATCTCCTAGTGACCTTCGGTTGGCTGCATATCATCATGCTCAGACTGCCTTGTTCTGTGCCAAATTCAGTGCACGGTGGAGAGAAAGGTCATCCAGAGATCTCAGACCTCATTTTTGAGCAGAAGGTGCTAACCACTCAGTTTGCCTTATGGACACAGTGTTTAACAACCTGCCATGGAACACCGTTTGCTCCAACTCTCCTTGGTCCAACACCCACCCCCTCCACTGCTGGAAACCCCATTAAAGCAGCAAGATGGTGTCTGCAGGCACCACGGCCCCAGGCACAAAAGTGCCACAAAACAGACTTTAAACCAGCTCCTGAACTGCCAGAAATTCAGTGCTAAGAGTGTTACAGTGAAATGACAAGCTGGACTATTGCAGATGTTTTAAGTAAGTTCTGTCCTGTGGTTTATAAAATCCCAGCATAATTTAAGCTGGAAGGGGCATCTAGAGGCCACCCAGCCCAAGACCCTGCTTAAAGTAGAGCCAACTTCAAAGTCTGCCCAGAGGAGTGTGGAATATCTCCCTGGATGGAGATGCTACACCTTCTCTAGGTGATCTGTTCAAATGTCTGACCACTTCATTTTGTTCTTCAGATCTAATTGGAATTCCCCTTGCTGCATCTTGTGTCTGGTGCCTCTTCTCCTTCTGCTGCACTTCTCTGAGAAGAGTCTGGCTCTGCCCGCTCTTTACCCTCCCATAGGTAGCTGTACACAGCAAGAAGAGCCGAACAAAACCCAGCTCTCTGAGCTTCTCCTCCTCGTCCACATGAAATACCTCCCTGAACAACTTGGTGGCCCTTCATTGGACTCACTCCGGTATATCTACGCACTTCCTGTACTGGACTATCCAAATATCGACATGAGCGCTGATCAGTGAGGAAACATCACTCCACTGGACCTGCTGGCTACATCCTGCTAAGGGATACAGCCAGTGTGCAGTTCACTTCCATTTCCAGAGGAGCACACTAATGGCTTGACATTCAACTTGTCCTCAGGTCCTTTCCTGCAGAGCTGACCCCTGAGGAACCAGTCACCAGCTTCATGCCACGATCACAACCCCTCAAGACTGGTGGTCCAGTCGATTTTTCACTCATGTTACAGTATATCTATCCAAAATACATCTCCAATTTGGAACTACAGCTCCAATTTGCACACAAGGGTGCGATGAGAGACAGTCAAAAGCCTTGCTGAGGCCTAAGTGAAAGACTTTCACTGCTCTCTCCTTGTCTGGTCCCATGGACTTGTATTTGTCCAGGTGATGAAGTGGCCTCTAGGCCACTCTTCTTCTACCACGTGTAATACTTTAGTCCCCCAAACTCTGCCACTAGGAATGGAGCTGATGGTAACACCACCTGCTCTTGGAGCTACCCGTGCTCCAACAGTGTGTCCTTGTGTGAGAGTTTCTTGGGGAAAATTGAAGATCAGGTTGGGCCCGATGAGCACCCTGATTTCTAAGGACCTAACACCTCTCTATACAGAAAATATTGGTGTTTATAGCTAAAGAAAGGCACTACCATCTGTTGTCTGCTGAAGAGAAATAAGCACTATGGGACACATGGGACCTCAGTTCTTTCACTGAATCACCTGAGGATACGGTAAGTTGGTGAAAGCTCTTTGTCACTTGGTGATGACTATGCCCTGAGGCATAAAGATCCCAGATGCTTTTCATTAATACTGTGCCGTTCCTTTGGCAAGAGTAAGACCCATCCCAACTTGCGGAAAGGGGGCTCAGGACCGAGTAGATGCAGTGAGGGAAATCTGAGCAGGTAAAAAGGCATAAAAGGCTCTAAAAACTGAGGTAATTTGTGGCTGTGAATGTCACGGATGAGTTGAACTTACCTGAAGTTTCATGAGTTTTAGATGTTCCACAATTTCATTGAAGGCACCCTGCTCCTTTCAAGAGGAGACACAATTCAGTTCTCTGTGCTGTTTACTGTTGCACTGATGCACACATACGGTATTTATACACGCAAATTAACCTAAATAAAATTATGCTTCTCTACAGCACATATCCCTTCTTTCTCAAGGACAAACTTGCAACTACTGGAGCATCCATTGCTGACCACTTCTCATCACTTACCACAATGGCTGTGCTGCCTGTATTGCATTTGCCAACTGCCAAATCTTTCTTTGGAAATGTAAAGAAACATAGGAGAAGTCAATTTTTCAAAATTGATGAATTTTTTTTTTTTTAAATTGTACACCAACAAATAACTTTGACTTCTTACAGGTCTGGAGGTGGTGTTGATTGCCTACTGTAGACCAAGATGCAACAGGTTTCACTTCATGTTCTACCCCCAGCTAAATGCTGAGACTTTTCATAAGCTTCAGCTTTTCAGATGTTGGTGCCCGTGTTTTGACACACATTACTACAGATGAAGTTTAATCATAGGTGTGTAAATTCATAAACCATTTTAGTTATGTTATAAACTACAAAATTTACCACTGCAATTTTATTATTATTATTATAAAAATAATATCGATGGAAATGCTGAGAATCAAACTAATGGTTCCAATATGATTCAAGAGTTCTTTCAACTTTTTTTTTAAACTTAAAACTGCTTTTTATTCCCAAGGAACTTTTCATCTGTCACATATCCCAAAAAAATTTCAAAGTGACTTTGAAATAAGATCAGCCACACATATATAAAAAAAAATAAAATCTTAACATTCTTTGAAAGGTGAAAGAAAAGTCCTTATTTCCAACATCTTTTCACGCATTATCTTTTTTTACCCCCTCTAAAGAAAGCTACAGAGGAACATGGGTGTCTTGCTTAAAAGTGATGCCTATGAAATATATATATAGAGAGAGAAAACACCCATCACTTAAGCAGAAATACCGTGATATTTCTTTGAATGCCTTTCACAAAACTTCAGTCACATACATTTCCCCCCATTAAAACCAGTAAGTTGCCTTAGAGTGGGTCTTGCTCCCTGCACACAACCAACCCGTTGCCCTGCTATCCCACCACTCCTTCCAACCCACTTCTGCAACACGCCTCTGAAAACGAGACCAGGGAGCCTTGGATGTATGTGGGGTGTCAGTTTGCCGTTCTAATTTTTTTTAAAAAAGGTATCAAGAGACGTATTATCTGATGAAACCATTCTGGGAGCCCTCCTTCCGTGCCGCTGCAGCTGTCCCCAGAGCTGGTGGTGATGCCGTATTCGCCGCCGTCTGTTTGGAGATGCTGAGCCTTCCTAGAGCTCATCACCCTTCCATCCTCAGCCAATGTGACTGGGAACTGTATCAGGAGATTACCTGGACCTGCATCTCCTCTTGTTTTTCCATGGAGGTGAAAAAACTGCAGGTACAGAGCACGTTCATAAATACCTTCAAGCTACTTCTGAAGTAACCAGTCCTTATTGAACACATCTAGTCTAAAAGGTAAAAGAGAAATCTAACACCAGCTCTCCTCCTCTCCAGCACCACTCTCTGGATACTCTCCTTACCTTGACAAGCATCTCCTGAGCTCTGCTTCTTCCCTATCTTTAATACCAATGTCCACTGATTGCCCCATGTTGTCAAATTATTTATTGAAAATTTTGGAAGAATATATGGAAGTCTATTCTTTGGACACTTTAGTACTTTCCCTGCACTCATCATCTTTTGCTTTGCCCCTCACACACACCAGTTAGTTATCACTGTGCATAAACCAGGTTCAGCACCTGCCGTGCAAACTTCTCTGCACCACAACAGCACTGAACTCAGTTTTCAGCTTCGTGGCATCTTTTGGCGACTCCAGGTCACCATGCTGTCCACTAGAGTAGGATGCAAGAAAAGATTAAGATCAATACCACAGTTCATCTATATCAAACATGTCTTGAAGACCAGTTACTACTCCTGTACTCATCATATAGCCAATTTACACATGGCAGGCCTCACCTGGATGACAACCACCAAAATACATTTCCTTTGACCCCATGGACATTAAGGCTACACCCGTAACAGTCAACCAAGCAGTGCCAATGTTTGCAATGAACTAGGAACTATCTGGGAGACTTTCAGTTGGGTCAAGATAAAATTGCACCAAGATCCATTTACACAACTGAGCATCACTTGGTGCCACGGACCCCAGCCGTGCCTGTTCACTGACACTGCTTGACTTAAAGGTACATTTATGGACTCTGAAAAGACGACGTGCAGTCTTAAAGTTGTCTGAAGCGACAAAAAATAAAACCTTGAAACAAACACATCCGTGGATTCTCATCAGAGCCGTAACAAGTGTGAAAACGGTAGCGCCGGCCCATCTGAGGTCAGGGGAGCCACAAAGGAAACACCCCGTGAGCACAAGGGCCATTCAGACTCTCCAGAACAACCACAGCGCTGAAGAAGCTAAAAGAGTTTTATTATAGGCAGCTAAAGACTTATTGCACTGAGCTTGACAATGCCTTCCTAAGCTGGACCGAGGGCAGGGCAGACAGTTTATGCAGTCTGCAACTAAAGACTAATTCCCTGCCCCAAATTCTTCCCCGTAGCCATTTCAACGGCTTCGAGGGAGCTATTTTGCCAAAGGTATTATATTTTTATCTCAATAAAATGGCTACCTTGCCGGAATTAATTCCGACAGATGTTTCAGCAATTACGAAATCACTTAACTAATTATCTCAAATACCTTTTTGGCCATCTCCACTACGATAAACACCTCAAACTAAATTATTCTGAGTAAACTGCAGTGGGATTGTACAAAACCTTGGCTTTGGGAGAGACAGGATGGAAGTTAGTGCTTGGCACTTATGTCATCAGCATTATAATGATTCAGCTAGAGTATATATAATTTTGTTGCTGACCTTACATTATTATATAATTAAGGTAATTTAAGTAATTACTTGCTAAAAAGACTAATTTTGTTCATCAACATAAAGACTCTCAAAGCACAGCAATATGAGGGAATTAGATTCCAATACAGCAATTTGGGGAGAATTAGAATCTCCAGTGAATAAAGTGAAACTGGAATAAGCAGTAAAATGGCAGAAAGGACAGTAGAAGTTCATGAAACCTGGTTACTCTTCTCTGTTCCGTCAGACATCCCCTGAAACTCCCCAGTACCCTAAACATTGTAAGGATTTTCTTGTCACATGTAAAACATCCACTGCGAGACTTCTAACTGCAAACTTAAATTAATGAAGAAGCTAGAACTCTTTTTCAAGCTAGAGAAGCAAATATCTTTCCTTAGAGATGTCTGTAATCAGAGTGACTCTTCCGAAGACTGTTTCGCTTCTCCCCTTCAAAATAAGATTATCCTAGAAGATCCTAATAAATTAACTCCTTAATTGAGTACACCGAGTACACAGCAATCTCAGTTACTTCAAGCCATAAGCTCATCCATAAAAATAGCCCACCTCATTCCTGCACAATAATGTAATTTTAAACCACGGAGTTTCTCCTTTGGAGACGGGTCTTATTATAAATGATCACATTAAGCACTGGCATCTTTTCCAAACATACCGCGAATTAAAAGGAAGACTTTGATGTCAAAAGAATGTTACATTTGAGAAACCTCAAGAAAAGTCTTTTGGACTATTGTCAATTCATTGTTTCTTTCAGAGGTGACAACCTGCTCGTCCCTCTGTGTTCAGACACCGTAAAACTTCTTCTGCCTTTAAACTTTGTAAAAAAACCAAATTCCTATAACAGAAAACAACTTATCCAGCCTTAAACCCTGCTTTTGGTTGTTCCTGATGCTATTTTGAATTGGATGATGACACCTGCCTGCTCTTATGACAGGAGGAAGATTCTATTACAAGTAATCAATACTTTGTTTGTTTAATAACTAAGGAATTGCTTGAGTATATAACTGAGGAGTTAATTATTTGGCAGGCCTATGAAACATGCTAATTAAAATTTTAAGTCACAAGAAGCCTACAGAAGTATTTAATAGAAGAAGCTACACTTGAAGAGACAGTTTTAGAACTTCAAGCAAGTGTGCCATATTAAAAATATAAACTTTCAAAGCACTTTATCTATAAAGCCAGGAGACTTTGATATACACAATCTATATTTTTTAATGCAAGTGAAAGAACTTTCAAGCACTCTTAAGAATGTCAAGCTTAAGAAATTAAGGGACTGTAATAATATTGTGAAGAACACAGGTTTTCAAAATAAAATTTCAAAGGCATTACCGAACTCAATGCGTTGAGAATGGAAACTTCTGCCCAATTCAAAAACATCACTGCAAGCAGAGAAACTCACCACTGACCATATATAAAAGAGAGATAAAGCCAAAGGAGGCTCCCCGGAGGGCCCCCAAGGAATCTGACAGCGTTTTGGAAACCAGCTGCCCCCCAGACTCAAACATGAAGAAACCAGGGCACTTGCAGAGTTTTACCTGTTATTGATATTGTTTTTATTTGAACGTTGAAATGCTGTAATTGGAGTTTTATTAAAAGCTCATTGCACCAAACCCCAAACAGCTAGAGAACATAAGCTGACTAAGGTAAGACAGAGCCTGTGAGGGATTTAACTTGAATTTAAGATGCTTAATTTTCATTAAACTTTCTGTCTCAAATTATTCTTTAAACAAACTGGAGGTTAAATGACATGGAGATTTTAAGTGAATACTTTCAGAGCCGCTTCATCAAGTAATTGAATTAAAGCTTTCCTCCAGTTACAAACCTCCTGGGATTCGCTCTGTCTTCTCACAAACACTTTTGCTGTGTCAAAAAAGGACTCACCTTTCTAAGCAGACTTGTCATTGGAACTAGCCGGATTATCTATGATAATTATCTGTGCTCCATCTTAGGATTTAAAACCACTTACCTCCACAATAAAAGTAGGTATGATTTGCATGGATGATGCACTTTGCATCTTCCCCAGGGGAATAACAGAACTAACGTGGAGTTTTACAGCTTATTCTTTGACATCATTTTTTACGTGAAAAACAAACAGATTTGTGATTAATAACTTCCATTTCCATTTCTTGCTTACTTTTGTCAGGTTTTCCTCCAGGGCACGGTAAGAATCTTTACAGTATGACACTAATAGGACCGTCATGTCCCTGAAATTGCATCGCATAAACAATTACATGTCATTCAGTTCATGGTTTCCTCAGAGGCTACATTATTTGGTTCCTGACTCTATTTTCTCTTTCTCACCTACCACCACTAAAAAGGATAAGAGGAGACTCCATCAAAGCCCAGCGTTACCCTACAATGGGAAAAAACTTCTCGTTCTTCAACATAATGGACAAAGACCAAAGGGAGTTGTAGAAGGGTATGTTCAAATGGGAAATAAGGGGAAAGTTTTGACATTAGTTGACCACTGGAACACACTGTTAAGGAACAAGGATGAACCACACTAAGGATGAAGGGGATTTGCAAGATACGTTCTTGCTCCATCATAAAGTATGGGATATGTCCCAGGATCACCGGGTGAAACTCTATGGCCTTTCAGAAGGTAACCACAGGCACCACCTGTGGCCTTAAGCTCTACAAATACAGGGAGGGAAAAAACCTCTTACACGTTGGCCAAAGTGGTTATGAAGAAATAAAATGCGTCACATGAAAAAGAAAGGCTACAGAGGTATTAAATGATAAAAGGAAAGCAGCAAACTTCTAATAAACAGCATTGACTGGCTTGAAGCGAGTTCATCTGCAAGTGCTTTTAATTGGAAAAGCTGGTGGATAAGTTGGGCTTTGGGTTAATAAAGTACAGCAGAAAGTTGTGATAGGTTTGAGGTGTAAAAAGCCTGAAGAGCTGCATTTTAGCAATGGAATACTGAGGGATGAACTTCTGCTGTGGATATGGGACCTTTTCTTTTCACCCTCAAATATTTAGCAATTTTAACACCTACGTAAAATAGAGCTTATTTTATTTTCTATAAACTAGAGACGAAAATTTATTTATATTTATTTTCTGCTTGTGAAATAGTATTTCTCATGTATTTCCCTGTCTATCAGTGTCATCATCTAAGGAACACGCAAACCTCTCAGAACCTGTCTGAAAGGTCCAGCCCTTTCAACCACGAATGAAGAACTCAAGTGGTTTGAGAAATATGGCCAGGTCTTATCAGCCACCTACAAATACTTCCATACAAGTAAACAACAGACAGCCTGAAACAGAAAAATAAAAAACCATCTGTAAAGCTACATGTACTCTAGGTTTTCAATGTGAGAGTATTAATGCGTTCATCATCCTTCAGAAATGAGCCACTTCTAGAGGAGGTTCAAAACCAAAATACGGTAAGCAGGATGAAATATCTTCGAGTCACGAAATATTTCCATCGCACCTTACAACTTGGGAATCTGCTGGATGAAAAACGTCATTTTCAGGAGGGAAATAAAATAATATGACAAGATGAGGAAATGATTGTTGTAAAATATTTACTCCCGTCCACGAGCATGTAAGCTCTTGCTGTCCTTGGTGGGGATAAATTGGGTAACCACTCTAAGGGGCAATGCAAACAAAAGGTGTATCAAACCCAGCAGTGTGAAGAAGCGATCTCCACGACACACAGCTGGCCTGTCTGCTGACGGTGACTTTTTTCAGCTAATTCTGTGTTCTCCAATTGACCCGCAGCTTCCTTATTTCTGGAGCTATTAGCATCCTCCCTATTGCTTCAAGGTTATCTCCTGAAATTGTCCTTTTTATAATATTAGTCTAGTAAGAGTGGCATGAAATAAAATCCCGACAAGCAATCAAAGAAGGATTTATTTTCTAAAGGAGTTTCTCTAGAGAATCGGGTCAAAAGCCCACTTCTAGCCTTGAACACTGGGAAGACATGAAAGGAAGCTTTGTTTTAGAAGCTTAGATGTCTACACACAAAGTTGATAATTGTTTTCTCTTTCTATTTTTTTTTTCCTGTTTATTGCTTTTGAAGAAATTCGGTCCAAGACCTGGGATGCATCAAAGAAAGATGTGTATTTGGATGAGCTTTGTTTGATGGCAAGAGCTTTTCCTTATTAAGTCATCAAAACAGCCTGGAGTGAGAAGGTAGCAGAGGCGTCCTGGAAAAAGAGCACCAGGCGTCACTGAGGACAATCACAGGGCACAGAAACCCAGCAGCTTTTATGTTCTCCCTTTTCATGTGCAGACAATTAGGGAGCTGGATGCCACACGTGTGAAGAGCCAAGGTGTCTCATCCAAAACGCATTAAGTCAATATAAACACGCCCCTTGGCTTCAAATGAGCTTGGGATAAGCACCCGAAGATTTTAGCGCTAATGAGTTAGAGCTTTTCCAACATCATTGGATAATCTTCCAGGTGGGGGTGGTGGAGGGCAGTTTCAAAACCAGATCTGAGCTCGGCCTCTTGGTTGCGATCCATCAGAGAAGATACGTTCTTTGGTCAGACGAGGATTGTTTTTCTTGTATTCTCTATCAGGGTGTGAAGACTTTTGCAGGAATACCAGCACATACTTACCTACTGAACTTCTTGCTCCTGCAACAATCTAGGACACCGATGATGTGCGTCTGTGTTATAACACGGTTTGCGGCTTTTGTTCCATATCAGAAAAGGCCTTAATTTGCACAGAGCGCTGGACATTTCCTACAGCCTATGGTTATTGCATATGGAGTAAACATGGACATGCTGCCTATGTACTTGGTGCTGGTGAGGCCGCACCATGAATCCTGGGGGCAGTTTTGGGCCCCTCGCAACGAGAAAGACATTGAGGTGCTGGAGAGAGTTCAGAGAAGGGAATGGAGCTGGTGAGGGGTCTGGAGCACAAGTGTGATGGGGAACGGCTGAGGGAACTGGGGCTGTTCAGCCTGGAGAAAAGGAGGCTGAGGGGAGACCTGATCACTGTCTGCAACTGCCTGAAAGGAGGTTGAGCATGGAGGGGGTTGGCCTCTTCTCCCAAGTAACAAGTGATAGGACAAGAGGAAATGGCCTCAAGTTGCACCAGGGGAGGTTTAGATTGGATATCAGGAAAAAAATTCTTCATGGAAAGGGTTGTCAGGCATTGGAACAGGCTGCCCAGGGCAGTGGTGGAGTCACCATCCCTGGAGGGGTTTAAAAGGCGTTTTTAGATGAGGTTCTTAGGGACATGGATTAGTGCCGGAGTTGGGTTATGGTTGGACTCAATGATCTTAAGGGTCTCTTCCAACCAAAATGATTCTACGATTCATTGCCAGTGCGTAGGACCGGGCTGTTCTGTCGATTCTCTTCAGTCTTACGTGTCTTCTGCATGTGGAAGGAACTGTACGCCCAACACCACTAACTTCCACAGTTGAATCAGAACATTTCTTTTTCTTGCCTTCAAACCCGAGCCAGCTCAGCTCGTATCGGCCCATCACAGGTTTCAAACCCCGTTTGTTCTAGGGGCAAGTAATGAAAACGCTGCGATGTCCTGGGTGCCTGTGCCCTGCCCTGCTCTTCCCCGCACTCCTGCCTCTCCCTCACTGGCCGAGAAGCCGCTGCTGCTGCTCCCTGACAGTAAAGCCTGGTCTAAAGATCCTGGAGCACAGATAAGTCACTGTGAACTACCCAGAGAGGAGGAGGGAGGGCAGGAGCGCAGAAGATGAGCCACGGAACGAGAGAACGACTCAGGTGCCAGCTGAGACTCTGCCGCTCCCTTTCTGCGCTTTTCTTCTGTCCTTTTGCTTTGTGATGCCCAAATCAGATCCTTTTAAATACTGATTTTCAATCTGTAATGCCATTAATTCCAGACATTGCCCTCTCCAAGTAATTTGGATTTTTATACCATTGCACCGATCACAAGGCCAGAGACATCACTACATTATCTGATCTGATCTCCTGCAGAACGGAGCTAAAAGGCCTTTCCTAAAGTGTCTGAATAACAGCATCCTTTTAAATGGCACCTTTTCCTACTCCTTCCTCTTTCTAAGATGCCATGAATAGAAATCTGCCACAATTCTTCAGAAATTTTCCCCCAAATAATGTTCTGTGCTACGGAAGCAATGTATTTAATTTCTAGACAAATCCGGTTCAGATTCAGCTTTCATCTCCCTGTATCTTAAGAAATCGTTGCCTGATTGACCATTGAAGCCCTTTCGCCTGCAAGATTTTTACATCTGTGAGAGACGGAGGCAGGAGATCCAGGTTACAGGCTTGCCGAAAGGTCTTGGTTTTGTTTTCTGATTTTGTTTTTGCTTTTGAGAGATAATCTCCATCATCACGTTCTTTCCTGTTCAACACTTTTTAATGCACACGTTATTTATCTTAGGAAGGTCCTTTATGCTCTTGTGTGAATTCCAATTGTTATGACTCATTTTAATTTCCTTCAAGGCCCTTGGCCATTTTCCTGTTGGAATGAAGCTGGTTCCACTTAATAACAGTTTTGCTATGCAGTTACATGAAGGTTCTGTACCCCACCTTTGAATCTCCAAATAAACAAGACTACTCTATCTGATATATTTTATACAGTCAAATATAAAAGAGATGATGGAGCCCAAAGAATGGGCAAAGTCATGTTTAACTCTAGCACGTACAACAAAGGAATTTGGGATGTACGTCTACAGAAAATCAAGCAATTTAATTTTCAATTTATTTTACTTTTGCCCAGTTTGGAGGCTTATCTGTAGCAGCGGTGAGGAACATATATTATCATGTGGCCGCATACTTGGTCTAGATAAATCTTGTTACACTCGGAATGCTTCATCAGAGGCACAATTAGAAATAACAGAATTACGTAGCAAAGAAAGATGCTTCTCAACCTCAGAGGGTTTGATCTCAACACCGCTTCTGAAGAATACTGTTGTCTGAATGTTAGATATTTTTTCAAGCAAATGGTACTGTTTGACAGTACAAATAGTCATTTCAAGTGTTTTCTCATGTGTAATTTATTTCTCCACAGTTTATCACATCAAAACAGTTTGAATAAAGAAAATAGCCATGACTTTTCTATTTAACCAAAACGTTGTTTTCTCTCATTTGTTTGTTTGCTCTAATCATGACACAATAAAGACAAGTATTTGGGAAAAGGCCCTTCCTTTCATTGTGTGTAACATCATTAGGGACTGTGTGATTTGGATTTCCATGTTTGAATAGAAATAATAAGAAAATAAGATTCAAGTATTTTATGTCTGGGAAAGATGCTGGGATAAATTCTGCCTTTCTCTGCATGAGGTGAGGAAAATTAAATTGGGTAAAGGGCTCAAAAGCAGTTTAGAGAGCTGCATCCAACCTAGAATCACAGAATGTCCTGAGGTGGAAGGACCCACGAGGATCATGGAGTCCAACTCCTGTCCCTGCACAGGACAACCCCACAGGTCACACCGTGTGTCTGAGGACGTTGTCCAGTCTCTTCTTGAACACTGTCAGGTTGGGGCCGTGACACCTCCCTGGGGAGCCTGTTCCAGTGTCCAGCACCTCTGGGGGAAGAACCTTTTCCTCATGTCCAACCTGAACCTCCCCTGGCACATCTTCCTGCCATTCCCTCGTGTCCTAGTGCGTGGGACAAGAAAACAGAAACTTCCAGGATATGGCAGAGGACAAACCAAGAGACAAGTCCTCATCTGGTGTTCTAAGAGGTGCACCTCTCTTTGCAAGAATCGCAGCAGGTATCTGCAAATGGCCACCAGCCCTTCACATGGTACCCGTCACAGGTCTACAAGGGACAAGCAATATTATGCATGGTACCCATGCAATTGAGGCCACCAAGCCTACCCAGAGACACAGACGTTTTGGGAAGAACAAGGATTCATTTTGGCTTCCATGGGGACTGTAAGACTGGACGGTCAGGAGCTAAGTGGGGCGCTCCTGTTTTTAAAAGCACACACCGCTTTGTGGGTTGTGCGTGGGCAACAGGGAAGGTGTTTCAGGATGCCCATGAGCCAGCACTGTGCTCTTGTGACCAGGAAGGCCAATGGCATCCTGGGGTGTATTAGAAGGGGGGTGGTTAGTAGATCGAGAGAGGTTCTCCTTCCCCTCTACTCTGCCCTGGTGAGACCACATCTGGAATATTGTGTCCAGTTCTGGGCCCCTCAGTTCAGAAAGGACAGGGAACTGCTGGAGNTATATAAAGGGGGAGTGTCACGAGGATGGAGCCAGGTTCTTCTCGGTGGCAAACAACGATAGGACAAGGGGTAATGGGTTCAAGCTGGAACACAAGAGGTTCCACTTAAATTTGAGAAGAAACTTCTTCTCAGTGAGGGTGACGGAACACTGGAACAGGCTGCCCAGGGAGGTCGTGGAGTCTCCTTCTCTGGAGATATTCAAAACTCGCCTGGACGCCTTCCTGTGTAACCTCATCTGGGTGTTCCTGCTCCGGCAGGGGGATTGGACTGGATGAGCTTTTGAGGTCCCTTCCAATCCCTGACATTCTGTGATTCTGTGATTCCTACCAACAGTGGTGCACGGTGTCACCTTTGCTCAGTTCTTAGGCTAAAAGTGATACGATTTCAGACCTGAACCTTTTACAGCCATGTGCCCACCTGTGCACGACGAACCAGTCAGAGGGCAGATGCACTGTTGCAAAGCATCTATTCCTTATCGACACGCGTGAGAGTCTGGAGCCTCCATTTCTGTTCAACAAATACACATCTAAAGTATTGTTACAGGTGCCCCCAAACAGAAAACTGAATATATATCCTTTGTTCACCAACAGAGGCCAAATTCAATTCATTGTGTTTTTTAAGGTCTTTGAACACCACAGTCGCCTTGCACCAAAGCAGAACAAGAAAAAGTGTATCATACCTCAAATCCCCGAGATTTCATCAGAAAGAAAAAGATCACAGCGCTACTGAGAGCGACTTAACTGCCCAAGTCAGGCAGAAAAGATCTCTCTTTGGGAGCCTTCAAAGCAACCGTTTCTCCCCGGTGACTTTATAAGGAATTTAGCACTTGCTTTATGGGGGCATATTCACCAGCCACCTAAAATTTAGGTGCAAATTAGGCACCTACATTCCTACATCCGACGCACTGGTGACTGCCTGGGAATAAAGAGACTTGCGAGGGATTGAACGAAACAGCCAGAAGGATGTACAATATACAAGCATATAAAAATATACAGACAGTGAATGTTCCAGCTATACACACAGACTCCTAAGGAAAAAACCTGACTGCAGCACAAATGCTCGCTGCAGCCAGAAATAAGAACACCCCGATTCGGAGTCGGGCTGGACGTCTCTCTCTCCGCCCTGCACATGGGGATGGGTAACACTGACACCCTTCACAACGTTACCTGATATTCATTAAGTCCAGGTAAAAACCCAAAAGGTTTGAAGTTGGGAACTCTACCTTGCTCTGATGCTCAACCCCAGTGCTGCTGATTTTATAAGATATCCAAAGACAGATACTGGAGGAGGAAGGCAGGAACACGCCTCAAGGCTACCGAAATGTTCCCAGTAATAGGTTAAAAATGTGAAGCATTTAAAGTGTCTGATGTTCCCTTTGATATTCTCCAGGCGATTTCCTAAATCAGCTTCAAATTTTACTCATTTTCGGCTTTAAAACAAGCAGCGCCACAAATGATTAAAAGGAACAACAACAACAAAAAATAAACACGCACCCAGATGGTAACTATTATCTGAGCCAGAAAATAGAGACAAATACATCCACTTAGGGCAAACTAACATATTGTATTATATCACTATGATGTACTGTAATGGGATATGATTTACATTAAAACTTGTTGTGAATTAGAGATTTAACTTATGGCCTTTCTCCACAAATTACAACAACAAACAAGAGCATGAAAATAAGCTCTAATAACGGCCTGCATCCCATCACCATTTGCTGGATTATTTCTAGACCAAAGCCACGGATAAAATATTCAAAACTGCAGTTTCGTAACAGCATTGTGGAAATGGGATTTAAGCGGAAGTCCTGAGCTTCTGCGGTCAGCAAAGATTTTATGGCATTTTTTCCCAAGAATTGGGGTGGTTTTAGGTGAGATTTTGACTACAAAACACTCCAGCACGGTCAGGCAGATGGTGCGACCACGGCTTATTACGTTAAATGCAATGGTCTCACTTGTGCTCCCTCCATCTGTTTGCTCTATCCACCTCTGGTCTTACATCGTAACCCCGTAAGATTCTTATTTTCGGGACTATCTTTTAGCTACGTGTGTTGAAGCATCCAGCATAAAAGGAGCCAGCGCTTTGGACTTTCCTTTGTTAACACAACCGAGCTAAACAGATAAACAACTTGTCAGGGATGAGTTTGCCACGTCTATTCCCTGTAGCAAATTGCACTTCTAATTGGATAAGGTTCTCTTCCCTGCGAGCCGTCACCTGGTTTGTAACGTGGTGCACCTTTTAAGCTCTGCAAAATCTCTTGCCGAGACAGCTGCATTTTGTGATGGGTACTGCACAAACACACACGTAAACACAAACGCGCTCCAGCTCCATAATTCAAATAACTGCTTCCTGCAAAGATCCCAGACTGAAAGCTGCTCTGAGAGGGACGATGACATGGTAAGTGGATTCCAGAGATTTCAGGTTTCTTCTCCCTAAGTGACTCGTCAGAGTCAAGCTCATCTGTATGCGCCGCTATTCTCTAAATAATAAAAAAAAAGGATAATGTTTCCTCTCCTAATGAACGTGCACTCAACTTTATCCACACGGTGCTTTAGCAGCTCTGCAAGAACGTGAAAAAAAGCCATCTAATTTCCTGTTTAACTTGGTCTAGAAACAACCACTGAGATCACGAAAGGCAACTTCGCCCTCAATGCGTTCCTGCCCGAAAGCTCCGGACCGGGAGGGGAATGATGAATACCCAGCTCTGCAGTTCAAACAGTCCCATTCCTTTCTGCATTGCCAGCAGCACTCGAGACAACGTTAATCCAGCTGCTTTGGGTACCAGCACAGAGCCTGGGTCCGCAGCCCCAGGGTCAGCCACAGGTGACATTTGTCCTGCCGCATCTCCCATGGGTTTGTGACAAGCTACTGGGATCAAGGCTAGGAGGGTGTCCTGACTTCTACCCTGTTTCCCCGAAAATAAGACAGGGTCTTATATTATTTTTTGCTCCAAAAGATGCTTACTTTTTACATCTATAGCTGCCTGGGTACTATTTAAATTGACTTTTTAAATGAACTGTAACTAGGGCTTATTTTTGGAGTAGGGCATATTTTTTAGGCATCCTCGAAAATCCTGAAAAATCATGTTAGGGCTT
Organism: Pampusana beccarii; assembly: GCA_013399365.1. Taxonomy (NCBI): domain Eukaryota; kingdom Metazoa; phylum Chordata; class Aves; order Columbiformes; family Columbidae; genus Pampusana; species Pampusana beccarii. The sequence continues at coordinate 141,623 of VWYH01001038.1, read as the reverse complement.
ATTTTCGGGGTAGGTCTTATTTTGGGGGACACACAGTATCACGGTCGAAGCGCCATTTACAGCACAGACTGACCTTTCCTTCCTGACTGAAGAAATATGAATGATATATCTGTAAATGTTAGCCTTTAAAAATAAAAAACTTATTATCTAGCCATTAACAATAGGAATGTAGGAGCTGAAAAAAATGTAAGATGAAATTTAGCTGCTCGTGGCTCCTTGGCTTCGGGAGAGATTCTCATACCAGTAAATGATTTCTGAAATGAAGATGGTAAGAAGAAAGTGATGTGCAGAGACGAGAGAACCAAATCCCATTGGGGACGAATGTATCAGACACCCAGGCTGGTGCGACCGCTCTGCTCCAGGATACAGCTGAGATAGCGCTGATTTTTTTTTAAACTTCTGGAATTTGTGCTCACTGACCAAGGAAAATAAGGGAAACTACAACTAAAAAAGAAGTAACAGTGTTATGAGAACTACACCAGCAACGAAATGTCAGAGAAAACAGTCCGGGGAAGCAGAGAGCGTCACGGAGAGATGACACATGATGTCACCGCGGTTTGTTCTGCAGCAAAGGAGAGATCACGTTCCGCAACGCTCAGGGTCAGGCAGTAATGAGGTAGGAAGCAAAGCCACAGAAGTGACTCACAAGCAGGAGGTTACACTGTTCTATAAAACACAGGACCTCGCATGAATTTCATCATGCCAGATATGTTTTTAGCAATTACCCTGCAGGCTCATTTCTCCCTCATTTGCAACTGCCTAATAGGTTTGCAGCTATCCCTGAGTTAAAATAGCAAAATAAAGAAGGCAGAGTTTTTCCTTGCTACCGTTTTTAGCATTTTGTCCCTTTTGGATGAAATGAATCATCTTGTTTACTCGAGTCTTTCATTTCAGTCCTCTTGTCTTATACTCCAGCTGGAAGTGGGTAGGATAACCAGCACTGTGCCCGGTTACCTCACAGTTGGTGTTAAGAGAGTACGTAACACCTGAAACGAGATGGAAAACATATGTAGGAAGTCAGGCAGAGACGCCATGGGGATTGCTCCTTCGCTGCTCTGCTCAGAGGGACAAATTGCTGTTCAGCGGAGCAACACGGAGCCACCAGCCCTGCCAGCCTTGGGTCTGATGGTGGAGACGCTCGCGACCACCCCGCAGCATCAACCTTATACCTGCTACGGGAAGTTAAAAGGACAAAACCCACGTAAAATTCAGCTTTTATGCAGCTGTAAGCTGGTGCTTTCCCCACTCCATAACCTATGCAAGATGTTTGCGTAAGGAGCGATGTGCTGTGACAAAGCTTCGGTACAGGAATGAACTGCCACATGCATGTGTGCTGGGAAGAAGCCGTGCCAAAGAGCTACAGAAAAGCAAACAGAAAGCAAGGAGGTCTGAAAAAGAAACGGTAATACGATATAAAAACATCAGATGTAACTGAGAGGAGCAAGCGGGATTTAATGTGCGCTAGCCTTCTTGGTGCTGTATAAATGTCTGGTCCTGTTCCATTCTGGTGCTATTCCAGGGTCAAGCATATTCAGTGTCCTTTATAATCAAGCTGTCAATATACAGTCTTGACGCTATACATTGATTTTCTGCCACAAAGAGGAGGAAGTTATCCCTTTTGTGTTCAGCAACGTCGCAGCGACTTAATAGTTCTTAGACGCAATATTCAGTATCATCACAAAGACCAGGGCATCCTCCTGGCCCCACACATTTAATCTGCAGCTTTTATGCGTGTTAAGTTCTTCAGAAACATGCCGATAACGTAATGCAGCAATTTAGCTAGCAGCAATGGGAACTCGGTGAAGTTCCAGGTTGCACCAATAAACTAGTTATGCAAACTTCCGTGAACTAAAGGGAAAAGGGCAAGAAAATCCCCCTGAAATCCTCTTAAGGAAGATATGAAAATGTTAGGACTTCCAACAAAAAACTGCTCACAAAATAAACGTTTGTAACAATAACATTTAGCACCTACATAGTTCTTTCTCTCTAAGTTTCTCCAAAATTTCACAAAGATACGAGACTGAGCCTCACAGTGGCTACGGAAAGTGAAGAAGAGAGTTACACGACCTGCCCCAGCAGTATATAATGCAACAAAGAAAATTTGCACTTCCATTCCCATTTCTTCCTATTAAGCATATTCTTGTCCTGCCAACTTCCCTGTGTCTTTTTAGCCCTGAGAGTGGATGATACAAGGGCTCCTCTTCTACCTGAACTCCCAGCTACTTAAAATGAAACCGCATAATGCTTTTTGTAAGGAAATTTAAACATTAGGAAAAGCAGATGTTGTCAGAGCTTTTTGACAAGCATCAAAATCTCACCACCATAATTGTCAGGCGTATTTCTTTATTCTGTATTCAGATAGAATTTGTCAAGAATTGAGCTCGCACAATGCCAACGATACAGGGTATCGAGTGGGTAAGGTACTACCTGAGAACCGAGTAAGTAGAAAGCTGGAAGGAGCTCTAGCAGCCACCTCCACGGTGGTACCCACAAACACACAAACACAAACATCTCACGGGTTTTTAAAGGTCTCCTAAGATGATGATTCAAAACCCCACCAAGGAGCACAATCCAGTGCTTAACTGTATCTCAAGGTGAGTGTCAGGAGGATGGACCAGACTCTGTTCAGTGGTGCCCAATGACAGGATGGGGGGCAACGGGCACAGACTGAAGCACAGGAGGTTCCATCTGAACATGAGGAGAAACTTCTTTACTCTGAGGTGCCAGAGCCCTGGCCCAGGCTGCCCAGAGAGGTTGTGGAGTCTCCTTCTCTGCAGACATTCAAACCCCCCTGGACACCTTCCTGTGTGATCTGCTCTGGTGACCCTGCTTTAGCAGCTGGGTTGGACTGGGTGATCTCCAGAGGTCCCTTCCAACCCCAACCACTGTGATTCTGTGATCTGTCTCCAGAAGGATCTTCCTACCAGCTGACTCGAAGCTCCTCTTTCAGCATCTCTTTCCAGCCAGCGAGCTCCCCTTTTATTTTTGTGCATTTGGGTGGTGGTTTGTTTATTTTTTTCCTTCCTACCTACACTTCTACTTACAGAACTGCATCGCACCGATGAACCAGGCGACCACATGAAGGCCTCCTTGGTGTTCTCAACCCCTCCACCTCCTCCGCGCACATCGCCATCCCGGCTGGGCTGGGCAGGGGACCGGGGCCCAGCCCCAGCCCAGCCCAGCCCAGCCCAGCCCAGCCCAGCAAAGCCTTGTCTGGAGCTGCCCTCTCAGCTCAACTACACTTCCTGGGGTTATTTTAGAAAATGTTACTTGTGACTAAATCAAAAACCTTACTCAATTCCCAACACACCACCTTCACCATTCCCTTCTCACCTGTTGGATGGTTGCTGGCACCCTGCTACATGCAAGCAAAATAAATTGGTCTTTTGCTCCGACAGTAAACCTCAATGAAGTAACTTTAAATTACTTTCAGTTAAAAGTTTATTATCACACTTACTATTTGGAGTTTTTTTCAACTTCATTTGCTAGACTGAAAGCTTGTGATTTGCTACCACCACCTCTTCAGGGAGCTGGCTGGCTCACAATTATCTTCTAACAGGATCCTGTCGGTCTCTGGATACTTGTCATAGGTGGTTCCCATTTCCAAAACAGACGGGGAAACTCTTTGAACAAGACCCACAGAAGAGTAAGATCCATCTGTCTGAACAAGATCCAGCCAAGCTGTTTCAAGTGACCACAGGATATTTCAGAGACATTTAGCAGCCAATTTCACTTGGCTTGCGGCTAAACTTTGAGATCAACTTTTTAAACAGGAAGATTTCAGATCACAGATTTTTAGAATTTTGCTGAATTATTAAAAATGCTGGAAAAAGATGGGAATATTTATATAGATTTCATAAAATAGGACCACACACTGGTAGCATGGGATGTGTGACTTCTTGAACTACCAACTGCTGACATGAAGGACGTGCTGCTTCCCTGGGGCTGTTTTATAATCATAGAACAGTTGGGGTTGGAAGGGACCCTCAAAGCTCATCCAGTGCCCCCCCTGCCATGAGCAGGGACATCTTCACCAGCTCAGGTTGCTCAGAGCCCCGTCCAGCCTGGCCTGGGATGTCTGCAGGGATGGGGCATCCACCACCTCTCTGGGCAACCTGGGACAGGGTTTCACCACCCTCACTGTAANAGGTCCATGTGTGTCCTGTGCTGAGGAACCAGAGCTGGACACAGAACTGCAGGTGGGGTCTCACCAGAGCGGAGCAGAGGGGCAGAATCACCTCCCTCCACCTGCTGGCCACGCTCCCTGTGATGCAGCCCAGGATACAATTGGCCTTCTGGGCTGCAAGCGCCCGTTGCCGGCTCATGTCCAATCTTTCATCCACCAGCACCCCCAAGTCCTTCTCAGTAGGGCTGCTCTCAATCCCTTCATCCCCAGCCTGGATTGATATGGGGGGTTGTCCTGACCCAGGTGCAGGACCTTGCACTTGGCCTTGTTGAACCTCATGAGCTCCACACGGGCCCACCTCTCAAGCTTGTCCAGGTCCCTATGGATGACATCCCGTCCCTCAGGTGTGTCCACTACACCACTCACCTTGGTCTCATCCACAGACTTGCCGAGGGCGCACTTGATCCCACTGTCTATGTCACTGATGAAGATATTAAATAGTACTGGTCCCAGTATGGACCCCTGAGGGACACCACTTGTTACCAGCGTCCATCCAGACCTTCTGCCATTGACAACTACTCGCTGGGTGCAACTATCTAGTCAGTTCCTCATGGGCTGGCCAGTCCACCCATCAAATCTGTACCTCTCAATTTAGAGAGAAGGATGTTGTGAGGGACTGTGTCAAAGGCTTTACAGAAGTCCGGACAGATGACATCTGTACCCCTCCTTTGGCCACTGATGTGGCTACTCCATCACAGTCCTGCGCAGAGCAGGAGAATGCTGGTCCCCAGGTACCAAATTACCCATCCCATCCTCCCCCAGCACATTCCTCATGCAGGTTTTTTTTTGGCCTAAGCTGCAATTTTGATCACATTTCCATTAGACATCACCGATTACGAGTGCTCACGCATGCTGAGCGGCGCATTAAAACTACTTTTTAATGTCTCACTATAAAACTTGCTTTCAATATCAAACAAAACATTAAGGATCCATTATTTCTCCATACCAGCTAAAGACTTTTTAATGAGATTAATTACAAGAAAAGAAGAATGCATTTTTCAGAAGATCAGTTGAATAACAGAACGCCTAATGTTTAGCAACTTTAAATGGCTTCTATTAGATCAGATGTTATTTGAAAAATTCCTGCAAATATTTATAGTATTTCAAATTGTTAAACTGGACACATTCTAAAACTGCCAGAAATAAAAATGCCCATTTTTCTTTTACATTCCTGTTAGAGGTCACTATACTTTTCAGAGCTCTACAGCTTTCACATCCCTTTAAGAAATCTATATGCACCTTGAATGGGGAATTATTTGATTTTGCAGAAATGCATAAATAAAATGCCCACCCTCCTCTATACATAAAATCTGAGATGTAGAAATTTAGAAGTTATCAGCATTAACCTCTCTTGTCAGTAAAAAAATAAGTGTTTTAAAGTAGCTGTGAAGGACGATGCCTGTGCCATGATGGTGACAACCTTCCCGCATAAAAGACCAAACAGCAGATGAAGGGAAGCGAAGAAAGAAATTATTACATAATGAAATTTAAAAATACTATACACAGGCAGCAATGAAAGGAAACGCTTATGAATTTATTTTTTAATCTCGTTTCAGGCGAGGAGAAAAGAGACCAAGGAGAGCAAGCACAGGGGAGATGATTCACTCGCTCACTGGATCTCTTTGAGAATATTACAGCCTTGTTTGACAAGGAAAGCACAGAAAAGATCAGCCATCTGGATTTCTAACCCCCCCGACCTTGTTTCTTGCTAAAGGTTAATGTCTAAGAAAGGAAGAAAATAGGCATACTTCTATAAAAGCCTAAAGGTAAAAGACAAAGGGCAGTCTCAAGTGGATACTTTCCAGCTAGAAAAAGTTGTTGCACATCAGCAAAAGCACCAAGACTTACTTGTTCTGCTGTTTTTCTTCTTAATAAAAAGATGGTATAGTTGCATTAAGAGTTCTGATTTTGCAGGAGATGCCAAGTGAGAGGCAAAGGAAACTATTAATGACAGAGGACTGGGATAAATCAAACACCTGAGAAAAGGGAGCTTGATGAGAAGCAGCAGGAGATTGTGCCACAGTTCCTGGGAAAAAAGATCCGAGGAAAGGAGCCCACATCCTACATGGCCTCAAGCTGCACCAGGGGAGGTTTAGATTGGATATTAGGAAGTATTTCTTCATAGAAAGGGCTGTTGGGCATTGGAACAGGCTGCTCAGGGCAGTGGTGGAGTCACCATCCCTGGAGGGGTTTAAAAGACACATAGATGAGTTTTTTAAGGACATGGTTTAGTGCCAGTGTTAGTTTCGCAGCTGGACTCAATGATCCTGAGGGCCTCTTCTAAGCAAAATGATCCTGTGATTCCACGCACAGCTATCCAGAAGATGTGGCTGACCTGGTTGCTCTGCTTGAGATCCACAGCTGAAACGCAAGGTACATGAGAAGAGAAATGATATTGCTGAAATGCAGTGAGGAGAGGAGAGGAGAGGAGAGGAGAGGAGAGGAGAGGAGAGGAGAGGAGAGGAGAGGAGAGAAGAGAAGAGAAGAGAAGAGAAGAGAAGAGAAGAGAGAAGAGAAGAGAAGAGAAGAGAAGAGAAGAGAAGAGAAGAGAAGAGAAGCACCAGTTTGGGTTCATCTGTGCCATCAAACACACACCTGTCCTAAACCACGGAGAGCACAGCACAGCTATTTGTGGGGGAATTGGCTTCAGACCTTGCAACACAGCCAGAGGTGATGGGCCCACTGGGCTCTCTGGTACGGGTCCTGAGCCACAGAAATGCATTTTTCAGCATTTGCAACTGTTTCTCCTAAGTATTCCAAAAGAATACATTTGGGACACTTCTAATACATCTTCGCTATTAATAAGAAAAAAAAACCCAAAAACTTTCCCCCACAACTTCACAATTTCACAGCCAAGGCTTTCAAGTCAAATTTAAAGAAAAGCCACAACAATAACAACAACCGTCATTCTCTCGTCCCCTTTCCAAATCACACAGCACTGCAAAATTTGCAATCAAATCACAAGAATTGGCAAACCTGAAGATATTTACAACATCATGAATCACATTACGTCTCACAGATTTAAATCCCTGGGAGGCGTACGTATTCCACAGGCTAAGGGCGTCACGGTGACCTTACTTTAAGAAAAAGGATAGCGCCAAGGCTGACAGGCCCCCAAATTAAAATCTAGTCCAGAAAATACATTTTTCAAATGCCCTCCTGATTCTGAAAAAATCTATCAGCCTGCCAAAGCAAGGGCTGCAAGATTATTGAAGTGCCAACTAGAATTTATGCCCAAGACACCCGGCTGGCCATCTCTCATGTTACATCCTGCCAAGGTGCTGGGTCACCCATCCTTCAGAGCTCCCTGTTTTATTCTGATTGAAGTCAGGTCTTCTCACTCCAAGGATGGCAGAGCCCTGTCCCTGACCATGCTTCCCAGCTTCTTGCTGCTTCCTTCTCAAAGAAATTCAGTGTAAGATCAAGCCAGGCAGGCTATTCCTGCCTGTTTTAATTTTCTTTCTTCATTAAAGTCCCACTGCTCTGTTCCGGAGAGTTGCAAGAACATCAGCTACAAGAACAGACTTGTAGTCATTTCTCCTTATTGCCGTATGGTTGTGTGTATACGTACAGCACGGTTTACGTGTTTGGTGCACAGCACAGATGATGTGAAGGGATCCAGGTTGTCCCGGGCAGGAGGGGACGGCAGCGCCGGTCAGTGCCAGCCTGGAATCGCTATCAGCTGAAAGGGCACCACGCAATTCACCCCTCCGGGAAGTCCGCCCTTCTCTCCCCTGCTTTTCTTCCACGGACTAATATTCATTTTGAGGGCATCAGACTCCTTTGTTCAACACTAAAACCTTGTTCTCCCTTTACCTTTCCTTCCCCTCTCCATCCTGCTGCTGCCATGTCGATCGGAAGAAACAAACCCAGCGCCGTTCGGGCACCTATGAGCATTTAAAATGACAACGGCGATGATTTTTTTCCAATTTGCACACTAACGATCGATTATTTGCTGAGCCCTAATTTTAAAGCCATCCACTGTACAAACTGCATGTCAGTGCAGCAACGGATTTTCTTTTTCTCAATCAGCTTCTGTGCAAGAGCAGGATTCCTCTGTATTCCAGTACTCGGGTGGCTCTGGGGCAGAGAAGGGGCTGTGATGTGCAGACACGCTCACGAGCACAAACAAACCCAGGGCCCCGGGGTGGTGGTGCTGGTTGGTCACCTCACAAACTGGTTGCAATGTCCCTTGGAGAGAGGAATTTTTCGTGTATGGAAATACCCTGTTGGTCAAGAAGAGCAGGGACAACAGGCAGAAAAGCAGGATGGTGAAAGAGGGATGTGGGTATCTCCAACAACTACCACAGCTTTACAACATCTCCCCCCTTTCAAGCCCCCTCGGTGCCCTCTTTGCTTCCTCACACGCCTCCCCTGAAAATACAGACACTTTTATATTAAAATCAGCAGATTCACAGATAAACGGACCAGAAGGCTGTCTGGTTCCACTGCGGTTTATGGTTTCGGATACTGCTGTGGCGTTGCTTCGTGGATTTCCACAATACCCCTCATTTCATTGCAACAGCTACCCCAGCTCCTAAAATTCCCCATTTTCTTTCTTTTACCCCCATTGAGCAAAAAAACCCAAGCGGGAGGGGCAGGTGACACAAACAGCCTGTAGCTGTTGTGCCACCACGTTGCCCAATATCCCACCATTGCAATGAGATTGGACACGGCACCAAGAAACGCGGCACAAAAACCCTGCTCGCTTGGTTTAGCTCTGCTAGGCCCAGCTCTACGCCGGAGGACAGGCCCTTTCCTTCCTCAGAGGAACTCAGAGACACGGCGGGTCCAGCGCAGAGAAGATGCTTCAGCCTTCTGCTGCTCACCTCACCCCAAATCTCACCCAGGCTACAGGCTTAGAAAAAGAAAGTGGCATTAGGGACCACAATGCCAGCTCCACCAGCAGGAATTCCAGCCTTCCCAGGAAGATTCCCCATAGAACACGCGTAGATCATTTTTAGACCAATTTTATGCAAGGGGGAGCTCTCACACTCTGGAGAACGCAGTTGCAATAGCTTAATAGAAGCACAGAAAAAAAAAAAAAAAAACCAAACCCAAAAAATTAAAATGTAGGGAAGAGAGAAAAGTTTGGGTTTATTTTCCAATTTTACTATAGGATGTAGCAGATGAATCCGGTGCTATTATTTATTGAGAAGTGTCCCATGTGCACGGCAGGGCTTTGCACACAAATAAGACAGTGTCTGCTCCAAGCTGAGACACAAACAGTTTGACATCTGAATACACCAGAGACAAGCTCTCCGTGAAGTGCTGTGGATATTTTCAGAGATCATTGCTGGAAGTCTTAAGGGAAATGGGGTGTTTGCAGGCAGAAGGCGTTTCACAGAGGGAGGCATTTCCTACTGAATACATAATGCAAAGGAGTTTCAGCAGTAAATAGGGCACAAAATGGGTAGGCAGAAGGCAGATTTGGGAAAAATGTAAAATATGAGTTATTAAAAGAGGGAAGTTAGGAAAGAAACTTATGGAACTAGGAACAGAGGGTAGAATCGAAGGAGAGGTTGAAGAGTCAGTATGACAAGGCTGAAGTGCTCAGATGCTGAACTGGAGCTCAGCATGGACCTGCTGTCACCAACAAGCCAAGTGTGTGACGGGTGAACACCACCCCAAGACCTCCATGGCTTTGCCATTCACAAAGCTGTAACTCCTATGGATGGGGTACCACATGGGAACATGGATCCTGAACAAGGATCCCACCAACAGCCCCAGTACCCCAGGAACCCCCCAGAAACCAGGATTTCATCAGCATCATCTACATTTAAACTGAGAGTATGTGGAGGATGGCCTGAGAGCCATCCATCGCCACCTGGCCCACAGTGGATTTCCCTGTGTTGAGGCCGTTTGTCCGTGACCAGGAGGCGTTAGGGGCTCTGCAGTGTGACAGCCCATCTCTAGAACCTGGGTTTGGTTTCCTGAAACTGCAGGTGAGGACAGTGATGGCAAAGCCATCCATGTCTTTATACTGGGCCTCGATGCCTTTCTACACAACAGCCACGCTATGCCAAATGCCGGCTAGTTCATGCCCCAGGAGTGATGCGGTCCCACCAACCTAAGCTTGTCTCCATGCCCAGCTCCTTCGGTGAACGGTGGGCAAAGCAACCACAGTGATAAGGACTCAGGGAAGCTACTGAGGTTCATCCTTTCCTCAGGAGAAACAAGGTGCAAGAGGCCAAACACCAGTTTGTGGGTGGTCTCCACAGCCTCGTTGTGCAGAATTAGGGCTATTCTGGTGCCTCACAGTGCACCTCAGCCAAACCTGGAGTGGCGGGTTGGGAGGAGCAGCAAGTACCACGTGGAAACTGCACAAGCAGGAACAAAGAACCATATTGCGAGTGATGGTGCAGTGGGCGCTGATGGGAAAGGGCAGTGAGCTGCTTCCTGCAGATCTGCCTTGCAAAGGAGAACTTTGTGAGACATCCACATCCCAGTACGCTTCAAAATGTGTGTGCAAGGATACACACTGCCCTGGCAGACCCCAGCTGCTGCAAAACAGCATCTCACCAAACAGTAACCTGTAAAGGTGAGGAGCCTCAGCACAACCCTGCTGAGCCACGGATGGCCACCAGCCTCACCATGAGGGCTGTGAGGCACTGAACAGGCTGCCCAGAGAAGCTGTGGATGCTCAGAATCACAGATCACAGAATGTTAGGGATTGGAAGGGACCTCGAAAGATCATCCAGTCCAATCCCCCTGCCGGAGCAGGAACACCCAGTGAGGTTACACAGGAAGGCGTCCAGACGGGTTTTGGATGTCTGCAGAGAAGGAGACTCCACAAC
>VWYH01001038.1:104332-130434 GCA_013399365.1 Pampusana beccarii | reverse complement strand
ACTACCCCCCTTCTAATACACCCCAGGATGCCATTGGCCTTCTTGGCCACATGAGCACAGTGCTGGCTCATGGTCATCCTGCTGTCCACCAGGACCCCCAGGTCCCTTTCCTCTACACTGCTTTCTAACACGTCGCTCCCCAACCTATACTGGAACCTGGGGTTGTTCCTGCCCAGATGCAGGACCCTACACTTTCCCTTGTTGTATTTCATCAGATTATTCACTGCCCAAATGCTCCATCCTTGGAAGTGTCCAAGGTCAGGTTGGATGGGGCTTCGAGCGACCTGGTCTAGTGGAAGGTGTCCCTGTCTATTGGAACTAGATGATCTTTAAGGTCCCTTCCAACCCCAACCATTCTGTGACTCTGATTGCTCTCCCAGTGCCCACACAGGACCGCCACAACAGCACAGCCAGTGTGACCATCAGCCCTGACCCAGCAGCGTTACAGAGAGATTGAGACATGATACCTGGAGAGAGCAAAACCCTTTTCACTTTGCAATTACCGGGTACTCACAGCAGAGAGAAACGCTGTGTGAGGTGAAGTTGTTTCCCCGGGGTCGCAGAGGCCAGCGGCGCCATGAGCTGGCAAGTGTCAGAAATCACTTGCCGACGCCTCGGCCTCCAAGTCAGACCACCCATATCTTCCTGAAAAGCTACTTGTGCCATTACTTCTTTCCAGCAAACCCTTTGCCCACACTCTAAGAAGTAACTCCCAGAACTAGTTGGGTCTGACAGGCCGTGATGCGGTGCCCACGTGTGGAGAAGCCAGGGCAGCCCCTGCCATCCATGGAGAACCCACTGGTTACAGGATGCACAATCAACAATCGAACCTATTTAATCCCATAAAACTGAAACTAAAGCACAGGAAAAGAGCACAAGAAATTCTTCTCTCAGCACTGAGCTCGTAGTCACAGCTCCCATTTGAGCTTGGCTGGTGTGTTTATTAGCCATAATGCACACAAACGCATTTTGCTGAAGAAATGCAGCGTGAACAATTAGCTCATCAGGCTGTAGTGGAATGGGCTATACTACTAAGTTATCTCAATTAGCAAAGCTTTTTTGCCTGCGCAGGGTGTCGAGGCTCCCCCAATTTACCCCATCATAGAATCATAGAATGTCCTGAGTTGGAGGGGACACACAAGGATCATCGAGTCCAACTCCTTTCCCTGCACAGGACAACCCCACAGTTCGTACCAACATCTCCAGGGCTCTAAAGGTTGTGGCCCTGGGTACTGGGCTTCAATCCCAAGAGATTCTTCCTTGCTACTTTTAAGCAATCCATAAAACCAAGGGTGGAGAATCTCACAAATCGACCTCCAGCCACCAACCCTTCCCAGTGAGTTGTGCACTACGGGCTTTGCGGGGAATTGTTCTTTAGGGTAAAAAAACCTCCGTGTTCTTTCCTGCCTGTGTTTCAGCACCAAAGGCTGCACAGCACAGAGGGACCTTTTGTTTATTTGGCTGGGTTCTTCCTTCCTATGGGAGAAAATCTTTGATTGATACAGGCAATTCCTAAATGTCAATACGTGCTTTCAAACGCATGACCCACCTCAGTGTCAACACAGGGAATTGACAGGCCATCCGATATTAATGAGTATCGACATGTGAACACATGCACACACACAGAGTGACGCTGGAAACCTGGTGACACGAAGCTTTGAATAAATGTTCCATGGAAAAGAACAAATCAATATTTAACACAGAGAGAAATTATTACAGGTCTTGTATTTTGCTACATCAGGAAGACCTAAAACGCATTACAACTCAAGAGTGACTTTCTTCCTTCTCCTGGTACGGGCAGGGCAGGAGTAGCAAAGCCAAGAAAAAGCGTGTAAATGAGCTCTTGGGCTACAAATATCCATGTTGGAGGGGGGAAAAAAAACAAAAGAGATAACAGAAAAGGTATACAGGAACACAAACAGATACAAGTGGGATTCTATATTTCATCTGACGAGCAGATCCGAGCATATCACTCACGACATCCACCAGGGACAGGGCATCCAACGTGAATAGGGTTTCTTATGAGCCCAAAAAACAGACATAAAAAGCTTGAACCCTAAAGCATGCACACGTGATAGCACGAGAAAACCTCAGTCAATACAACTTTCTTAAGAGGTCATGAAAAAGTTACTCACGTTTTTGATTTCACAAAAGAATCTGATCAATAACCAGACACATCATTCCCTCTTCCTGGAACACATGAAATCGCAGCAATGGCAGAGACGTTGTGGGGAAATCGGGTCGTGCTGTGGGGCGGAGGGACCCACGACATGGAGGATTCCTGAGATGAGAAACGGGTACGAAATCCCCACCACCTCCTCCTTAACCAAAAGAGTCGCTGAATACAAAGACCTGCAAAGCCACTACAGCAGTGATAAAACTGAACTTTCCCCGTACTGCCAGCTTCATTTTTGCCCAAGAATGGTTATTTTTTAACACAGTACTTTTTCAGACTCTCAAAATATATGGTCCAAAAAACTGAAAGGATTACTGCCAGCTGTAATAATCTCAGGTATATCTCCAGTCTAGTGGTAGTTTGTTTTCTGTTGCGCTCTAGCTCATGGTGTACAACGACTAACAAAAAAATATGACTTCCATTAGTGATTTCTAACTGCTTTTGTTTTGAAAAACTCAGTCACCGAAGGTTCGAAACACAGAAGGTGAACACCTGAGCTTCAGTTTGTAGTAGCACAACTAACAGTATATTTGTTTTTAACGCTCTGCATGTGTCAAAAGGATTTTTTTCGTACTTTTTGAACAATATCTAAGATGTCACAGATCTGCTCTGGGGGAAGAAGGGCTCCCAGCACTGACACCAGGGTATCTATGGAAAGCAATGTTTGCTCATTTGTGCTAAGAATTAACATACGGATCCCACATTAAATGCACATAGCTTAATGAGGCCTATAATCTGTTTCCCTCCAAGACAGACTACTTATGCTTTAGTTGACTATTTGGAATACAGAGAGAAACCAACACTTTTCAGGTTGGACACAACTCACACAACTATCACTTTAGAGAATTAATTTAAAAGAGAGAGTCAAACACTCTTAAATAACCTCTGGGGCTAAGCCCCCCCAAATCTAGAGTTAAAAATATTGCTTAAATAGACATAACGAAATGCAAAGCAGGCTAGTTACGTACAAAAGCCTCGAAACTGCCCAAAGAAAGCATGAACCAAAACCCACGTGTGTGCTCAGCTCCTACGAAGCCAACGCCAAAGTCCCTGATTTCAGCCGCGTGAAACCTGCCCTCAGCTTTTATTTGGCAGCAGGATTTCTGCACTTGCCAGGGACAGAAAGGAACAAAATAGAGAAGATGAGCTCCCCTAATACCCACAGCACAGCTCGTGTCTTATTTTACAGCTGCGCGACTGGGAGCGGAGAAAGTTCTTCCGAGGCCCCGCGGAAATCTTCCATTCCTTCTCGTTTTGGGGCTGGGGAAAACACGGCCAAGGAATGAGAATACCTTCCAGCGTTTTCCGATCCTGCCGCGGCGCTGCCTTCGCAGACCTCAGAACCCCGCCATGCATCGTTTGTAACTAATCCCATCCACCGCAGTTGGTGCCGAGCATCGCCGGGGTTACAGGCTGGGGCCGCACTGCCCAGCTCCGCCGTTCGCCTTGACCTGGCGCTTAACTCGGAGCTGCGGCTCGCCCGGAGCATCCTCGTCCACGCTCCATTTCACACTGAGAGCGGAGGCAGCCGGGAGATTTCGCTCGGGTTTGCTCTTTCCTTTTCTTTTTTTTTTTTCTGTTTGTTTTTGGGGTTTTTTTTGGTTTTTTGGTTTTTTTTTCCCCATTTCTACCACACGAGGTGGCAAGGAGGACGGCTGGGGTTCGGGTCTGCAAGCCGGGCTGCGAGCCAGCGTATTCCCGCAATGCCGCAGGGGCGCGCGCGAGTGAAAATGAGATGGTAGAGGGATGTGACGAGGCATTTTTAAGCCAGAGCAGCCCCTTCCGAGTACATCCACGTGGTTTTGCCTCTGCGTCTTCGAGCGAGCCGTCCCACGGCTACGCTGGCTGGTGCGCACCGGTATTTACAAGGCAAACGTAGCAGGATGTTAGAAGCTGGCGTTGGAGGAGCCAGAACAGGAGAGGACACGCTGCCTGGTTCTCAGCCTGCCCTTGGGTCATTTCAGTGCTTTCCTCGAGCACCTGGGTGGCACGAGGGCTTCAAACTGTGGCCACCGCTGTTAGCACAAAGAATTAAGTACATAAACAACATTAGCTGTAACAGCGGTATGGTGTACATAACCTCTTACCAGGGAATTGGAAATTTAAGCTGATGTTTTCTTTCGCGGCAGAGGTAGGAAGCCAAGACAACACGTTAGGTGGTGAAAGTTAGAAGGGAAAAAGAACAATTTTTTTCAGACAGTTCCTGCAGAGTGTCTACGAGGTTGTACAATAATAAGCTGAAAATACAGACTTTATTTCCCTTTGGAATTCAAATGCTTGTACATCAACAGGGCATCTCTAATATCTAAGTAATAAGCATAGCTGCTCCGCAAGGACACTACTGAAACTCAAATTCCCTCAATACAATTTCAGATTGAGAGTGTGAGCTCGGGGAAGGAGAACTTTATTACATTTCATAAGGTTCTCTTAAGCATTTTCTGAATTTAAAGCTAAAGCCACAACCTCCAGTGGGAGAAAGCACTGCACTCTCCTCTAAATCTGCATTCATTTCTCTGATACGCTGCCACTGGACAAAGTAAAAACGCTTTTATTATTTCTGCAGACCTTGAACAATACATTGAAGAGCTCACAGAGGCTGAGAACAAGGGCAATATATATTTATAATGCAACTACTGAGATGTCCCGATCTGTTTGCTTCACTTCGCTACATATAATGAATCAGCAAAGCTGATAAAAACTCTATGTTTTCCCTTTCTTTTTGATAGTTGATTATACCAGGCATACCTGGGCAAAAAGCATTCGCTACACTGCTTGAAGAGTCCAGGTAGAGTACAATTTGCTGGCCGTTGGGTTATGAGATATGCTGGAGAGCCACACCAGCGAAATTACAGTTGTAATTAAAGAGTTAATGCTTTTCACTTGTCCCTGGGTGAGCCCAATATTTCTGTATCTTTTCAAAGTTTAAGATTAAACAAGTTAGGAGTTCAAAGCAAACAAACTGCCTAATCAAACAGCAGATGCCCTGCGAGGATTCTCTAAATAAATGCTATTGCATTTCATACTCCTACCCCCAATCGCACTGAACCTCCTATTTGTTTACGGTATCCTTGGTTCAAATGGCAGAACCTCCAGATCCAATTTAAAACGCTGAAGAGGTCACTTAGAATTGTTGACTGAACCCGGATCAAACCATAAAAGAGACTTTGTAACGAAATAAATATTTACTAATCAGATTATCTACCCCGAGCAACAATCTTTGTTGGTAGGCTGCCATTTATTACGCTTTCAATCAACCCCCCTGGCTTCTAATAAGCTTGCGTTTTCATGTTTTTCTTAATATAGAACTGCTTGTCATTCAGCATCGTCTGCGGTGCTCGGGGAGAACCGGGTGCGCAGGGCGATGAGCCGGGGGGGTCAGGGCTCCGTACGCAAAAACACCTCAAAAAGGGTTTTTTAGAGATGCAAAAGGGGGGAAAAAATAACCCCAACAAACTGCTGTTGAGAGACTCCTTCTACCTGTGCGAGGATGTGTTATCAACGCATGGCAGGCACGGGCTGTTAATTAGGAAAATGAATGAGAAAAAAGGGTTTCGTGAGGTGCACGGGTAACGACCCAGGTGCTGCTGAAGTGTAAAATACGCTGAGAAAAACGAGCCCTCGCAGAGTGCGAGGAGATGGATTATCAAAACCACACAGCCGCGCTGACAAAACACACACATCTGCTTCGCCGGCGCCGCTCGGGTGCCCGCGCTCACGGAACAGGGAGCGGGATAAACAAGAGCTTGGCTGCACATCTTTCTGGTTATCGCTGTACGCGTGGGTACCGCATCCACAGCAAACGCATCCGCCCGTTACGCGCCTGCTCGCTTGAGCTGGAAGATGCAAAATAGGCCACCTGAAAATGTCGAGTCACAGACCTGCTAGAAAAATAGTCCCCACCAAGATGAAGAACTCCTTACCCAGATAACTTACTATTGCACGCATCCACCATTAGCGGTTTCACGGAAATTTCCTGCATTTCTGAATCGGAAATCTGTGGATTTTAACACTGCCTCCTAAAGAGCCACAGATTCAGGCTGTAACTATGCCCTTAACTCACCGTTGTGTCTGTAAAAAGTCCGACAAGCTCATCAGCAGTTAATCCGCCCCATCAAAAGTGCCACAGTATGCTGACAAAATTAGAAATACAAGTTTGTTATTTTAATGAGTCACTGACATCTGCTGCTTATTCTTAGTTTTCAGCCGTCCTCCCTTGCTCTGACATCAGGGCGCGTGTGATTTTTATTTCGTTGCCGCTCTCAGCACTGGCTCAGACTTTCACATTACTTCGGCAGGATTTCTCCTCATTCATTATTTAACAATAACTTTCGCTTACCAAGCACATTTCAACACAACCAGCTAAACTAGGAGCATGTCCTAATCCTTAATGAAGTCCAAATGCTCCTCCCGGGAGGCAGGTAAGTATCACCATCATTTTCTGGATGGGGAAGCAGATATTAAGTAATTTACCAAGGTCACGCAGCCTGTCTGTGGCACAGGTTGGGAAAAAACCATGCTCTCGAGAGCTCTGAATATCTGTCTGTGTAAGAAACAACCATAACCAGCTCAGGCTACTCTGGACCCAGAGCAAACGCATGGGGAGAGGATGCGAAGGTACGAACCAGCACAAAGAAGAGGGTCCCGCAGTGGGTCTCTCACCCCCAGGCCCCCGCCAGCCCCCGCAGGCGGCCGACGACAAATTTTAATATCAGATAATGCCAAAACGAGGCAGCCCCAGCGCCCTGCCCGGAGGTCTTGAGATATTAACAGCGGATTTCTCCAGCCCCGCGTTTCTCAGCCTCTTTTCAGCTCCATGTTTTTAACAATGATGTTATTTAACACATGCCAGTATGAATAAGTTTATTCTTTCTTCTGATCTGCTCCTATAAAAGGAGCTTGTGTTACACAGACTGCCTATAATTCATTAAGCCAAATTCCCTTCCATCTGGAGGCTTATACAGTTGTTGAAAAGCTGTCACTATAACCTATTGTCACTGCAACTTTTTATGAACCAACCTACATTTTTATGTCAAAATTTATCTCTACAATTTCGCAGTACTTACTTTCAATTATTTCTATATCATCAGCCTTTAGGTAACGCCGCATTCAAGATAATACACTGGGATAAACTTCTCTCTCTGGCTCTGTTCGCACTGAAAATAAATACGGTTTTGTATTTTAAAACGAGCTACACAGGAGACCCAGCTTCATGTGCTCATCCCAGCGGACGCATAAACCAATGTCAGTTATTGATTTCACCCACCCCCAAATGAAACAATCATAAATAAACGCAACGCTCTACGCTAGAAAGAAAGAACGGCTATAAAAGGGGAATTCTTCTCAATGGAAAAAAAAAAAATGAAACTAGGCTGTCCTCATTTCGTTTTACAAGAAAAAGGCACATACGCACGTGAATTCCACATGTTCCAAAGGGCAGATACACAAAACAATGCATAGCAGTAACAAGGCCGAAGACCAAGAGCAGCTGCTCTATGTGTCCCAAGCCACAATTCACAGAAAGACGCGTTTTCCTCCCAACATCCCACCCGGCACATAAAATGAGGTAAAAATCCAGCGTGCAAGGAGTCAAATCAGCCTCAATTCTGGCCAAATTGAGAAGGAGCCTCACTGGCTGAAATTCCAGCAACCAGGACACGGCCCTAGTCCTAAAACTCTGTAATAAAGTCCTTCGGAAAACCTTTATCCTGACCTTTCCTAATGGCTTTACAACAGATTATGCTGTTGCCTATACTAGAGGGTTGCACTGGCATAAGCCGTACCGATATGACCAGGAGTAATTCTGCAGTGACGAGCAAGCCAGAACGCTAACACAAAGATTAGAAACAACACAGAAATATAGCCCATGTGTAGAAAAACAGGTTTTTGGCATGCCAGTCTATCACAGAATTAGCCAAGGGTCTATCCGTGTTTGTAATATGGCTTCATACCGGCATCACTATGCTTTCTAATAAAATAAAGATTGCAACCTGAACTGGCGTGGTAGGATCAGTGAGGCTGAAGTCTTGACTAAGCCCTCGAATTAAAATACTGTTTCAAAAGGGGGTGAGATACCAGCATTTTTTCAAAAGCTCAGTGTTGCCCCACTGAAATAGTTTAAACGACAGGACTGGAAAAGGAAGTGTCAGTTTTGGAAGCAAGAAAGATCAACGTGTCTCCAATATGGTGTATCTGGTGAACTGCTGTGCAGCAAAATAAAGCACGACACATAACTGCTGAAGCAGTCTCGGGCCAAATCTCACGGTTCTTACTCATCTCGCACTAAAGCAGAACTCTGTCTAATTGAAACGATGGAGAGAAGCTGAGCTGAGTAGGAACAGTAGGGCTTGGCTCATGCAATATAGATATATATGTATGTTCTGTTGGTAGCTCGACTACAGACCACGCAAGTAATTTAAGGCTTTATTTCTTTGGTAGAAGTATGCGTGTTTGGGTGGGGAGCTGAAACAGATGGAATAAAAGCAATCGCTGTCAGGTCTTATGTTCACAAGACTCTCCCTGCATACAGACAGACACCATCTCCATGTATCGCGTTTTCTTCTCGTGGCACCTACCAGCCCACGAGCTGCGGATCAAGGATGAACCGTGTGAAGGCCGACAAGGATGAACAGCAGCAGGATGGTCTCATGTCACCAGATCTTAACCGAAAGGGAGGGCTGTTTAATCAAATCAAATCCCCTCTACTGACTGCGATAAAATGGTGGAACAGCCTGTAAGGAAAGGGCAAAAGCCCAGTGACTCAAATCTTATTCAACTAGGCTGGACTAACACTCCGGGGTTTCATTTTATCTGAAATGGGAAGAGAAACTCTTTAAATCTATGGATCAGCAACATCAGCCTCTTGCGCTCACCGTGGCATTGGCTAAGTGTTCAAAGGCCCTTCTCTTTGTGCTGACTTGGGCTTAATCGCCGTGTTTTTGGAACTACTTTAAATGTTGAACCTAAAGCAGCCATTGCATGGACTGATTCAGCTACAAAATCATGAAGCGGGACTGTATTCGTAACCATGCAGAGACCAGCAGCATCCACACACCCCCCTACACCCCCTTTTTTGGCTTCAGGGTAGTTCCCCAGCTGGGCAGATTGTCCTTCTCTGTTCTAGATCTCAGCGCTGGACACACGATGCGTTTGTTGGGTTTTGCATTGAAGAAAGCAGCAAAACGGAAGGGAAGGATATGTTTCTGGTTTTAGGACCTAATTGCTCTCAATTACAGTCTTACGAAGCTAACACTTCTTCACCTATTAGCCATGTAGTAATCCAAGGAAGAGCACACTTGAGTGCACAAGTGGATTTTTCTCCCTCTGTCTTCATCCAGAGAAATCTCTAGCCAGGATATTCCGAGCAGTTTTCTTACCTTCTCGACACGCTGCAGCTTGCATGTTGTGGTCTCCTTTCAGGTCCAATTTTTGTAACTCACGACTAACAACAAAACTGAGAGGATGCCGACAGGAGGAAGAGAAATAAACATTAGATTATCTGTTTAACATCCTCCAGGTCTGAAATAGCAGTGTTTTATAACAGGTATAATCTCAATTTAAAAGCTACGAACTGTGTTCTCCGTCAGAGGTAAGTTCGTGGTTCAACCTGGCACCATGGACGGTGGATCTTGTAGAGAGCACATGGACACGACACCAAGAGGAGAGAGGTAACAGCAAGAGGATGGATAATCGCTCTCTGTTAATACAGAGGGTAAAGAGAAAACGAGGTTTGCTCAGCCACGAATGGCCATGACCTGTCAGTGAACACACCAGCAGAAAAATGGAAATCTGAAAGAGCCTCCTTCGACAGTGATGGGGATCAAAGCTCCACCTGCTCTTCAGGCAGTGCTGCACACATTCATGAATCTACTTCAAATGATGCGATTCCACGCAATGTCAAGAGTTCATATTCAAGAAGCAGAAACATCCTTTCCAGGTCTACATTTTATCAGGGGAAAAAAAAATCTTGTCCTTTAAAACACCAGAGACCAGTTTCTGTGTAAATAAATGCAGGTCCTTGTCCTGCAACTCCTACATGGCTTAATGCTCTTAAATGCCCCAGAAACTTCAGCTTGGATGTAACGTGGCTACAGGCTGGCACAATAGGTATATTTAGGATTATTCCTCTTCCTGATAGCTCATCTCATTGCAGAATTTTTCTGTAGTTGAAAATAAAAAGACATTACAAAAATCTTCTTTTAATTAGGGAAACTGATGTTCTGTGACCACAAACCCCACAGGTTTCTGAAGAATGTGCAGACCTTTTTAGAAGTAGAAGGGAAAATATCCAGCAGAGGAGTTACATGTGCTCTCAAGGGAAGGTCCCTTCTGTCAATTTAACTTCAAAAAAACAAGATCAAGACCTTAAAGGAGCACAAGGAAGCCATCACCCACAGCCTTCTCAACAGAGCAACCTTATCTCCAAAAATATACGATTATTCTGCAATATCTGAAGGGGATGTTCAAAGAAAACAGAAAGATTCGAAAAATTATTTTATTTTGCTTTAATGATGGGGAGATCAGAAACAGCAAAGATCTCCGGGATGACCCTTGCAAGCCAGGAGCTGAAGCGGGAGCTTCTGCTGCTACCAAGAGAGAATCCTGCTCCTCTGACAGCCCAGACGGTCTGCAGAAAACAAAAAGTCCATTAAGAAACGGATGTTTGCCTTTGGCACCAGACTGAGTGGCTCCTCTATGTGTCCTCTACAACGGCCAAGCAGAGCTGCAGTCCGCAGAGGGATGCTGGATTCTGGGAGGAGAAACAACTGGTGAAATGAAGAGGACCATTTAGAGTAGCACTGGTTAGGCGTGACGGCCACAAATCAGGTTCTGGTTGTTTTAAGAGAGTATTAATTACAGATCTTTTATCTCCTGTCTTCAGTGGCTACTGAAGGGTGAAGAAGTCCAGTGCGTTCTGTTAACATCTCTGATCTTTGGTGAGACCAAGGTCTCCAGGCCTTTGCTCCAATGACCAAAATCTGACCTTGCCTCATTGTTTGGCTAAGACTGTGGGATAGGCTACGATGAAACTATTTTGGCTTTGCCAGCATCCCTTTGTCCTTCGTTGCCCTGAGTTTTCCACCACCACCACAATCCCCAATGCAACCAGGCAGCCAAAATCAGCTGCCACCAGCCAAACCGATCACGGAGCGCTACCTGCAAAGAGAGCCCCCAATGCAAACCTTCTGCTTGACAGCCTCACACGATTTAGGATAACCCCGCTCCATTCACAGGCAAGGGAAAATCCTACGAGATTTAATTAGGAGACAGGAACGGAGCAAATTCAGGAGACTGGCAGCAGCTGGCGTTGTGTTCTATGTTGTTTGAAGAGACTGCTCCTTGTGCTGTGTCTCCACTGACCACCTGCTGCAGGAAGGCTGAGCTGCAGGAGCTGGTATTTCCCCATAAATACCCAAATAGTCCAGAAGGAAGGAATTTGCAGGATGGGACAGGATATCTCCAAGCGGTTTCCAACATGAAAAGCTGCCCAGTAGAAACTTGTCTGAAATGGGAGCATATCCCACATTTTCAGAGAAGGGGCCTCCTTCTCTTCCCCTCATAGAATGGTAGAATCATTTTGGTTGGAAGAGACCCTCAAGATCATCGAGTCCAACCATAACCTAAATACAGCACTAAACCACGTCCCTAAGAACCTCATCTACACATGTTTTAAACCCCTCCAGCGATGGTGACTCCACCACTGCCCTGGGCAGCCTGTTCCAATGCCTGACAACCCTTTCCGTGAATAAACTTTTCCTAATATCCAATCCAAACCTTCCCTGGTGCAACTTGAGGCCATTTCCTCTCATCCTATCACTTGTTACTTGGGAGAAGAGACCAACCCCCTCCATGCTACACCCTCCTTTCAGGCAGTTGCAGACAGAGATAAGGTCTCCCCTCAGCCTCCTTTTCTCCAGGCTGAACACAAGAGAATTCCCAGGATAAATGTGTAATAAACATGCTAAACAATATTTTTTCTTACTTCTGAGGAGGTTATAAAAAGAAATTCCTTCCACGCAGCCTTATGAGCTACCCCCTCTCCTTCTCAGTTGCATCTGAACAACTCAGATCTATCCATCTTCAGGGCATACCATAAACCCCATCAATTTGTCAGGTAGTTTCCACAGGCATCTCAAGAATGTTGAAACTTGGTTAATTATTGCTGCTGAACGACTCTCCTCCCTTCTCCTGTTTGGATGGAATTTGTCATTGTTTTTGCTTTATTATTGTTTTCTTCGCTACAGCTTTCGCTTGCGATGCCTGCTGGGGTGCTTCAAACATTGAAGACATTTTTTAAAATGCTGAAAGGAAAGTAATAATCATAAATAAATAATTCTTTAATTTCTCCGAGGAGTTGTCCAGCAAAAAGAGAAAAATCGCTGAAGTAGTTCAAACGTACAAAATAAGACAGGAGGAAGAAAAATGCTTTCCGGAATCTCCCTTCAGGCTTTCTTTCAATGACCCATTGCAAGAAAACCAGGGAAACAAAAAGGGGAAGACAAATCTGATTTTTCATTTATAGTGTGAAGGTGATCTACCCAAGTCAAAACTTAGGCTTGCTGTATATGACGGAAAACAAACCAAACCCCAAGATCCCTTTACAGACCGCGTTTGCAGCCGAGGCACCAAGAGGACAAAGCCCCCGTGGATTTGCGGGGAGAACAAAGCGACCAAAATATGGAGATGCCGCCTTCCAATGCCCTCTGACATAAAGGTGATAGGAAACATAAACGATGATGACGGCATCTGATACAGTTACCCAACACAGGTT
The DNA here is from genome assembly GCA_013399365.1 of Pampusana beccarii. Lineage (NCBI taxonomy): Eukaryota > Metazoa > Chordata > Aves > Columbiformes > Columbidae > Pampusana > Pampusana beccarii. The sequence continues at coordinate 117,490 of VWYH01001038.1, read as the reverse complement.
TCCTGTTTTCTAAATTCTGCATCTATCACTTTAATCTTACCAAAAAAATATAAAAGAATGGTAGAAATAAAAACAGTCTCTACTGCCCATCATTCTGGTGGACATCTGTTTACTCCCCTGTCATGGGTTAGGCTGAAGAGGCATTAAAAAAGTCAGCGACACGCAATGAAAACCTACGTCTCTTCGACAGCTGTAGGCTGTTATGATTTTTTATAAATTGTGCATTAAGTTTTTGGTTAACATATCTTACATTCCATGTAATGTAGATTTTATGGCACTCAGCTCCTAGTAACAAGGATTTTTTTACCCTTATAACAACTTGAGTTATGCTTGATATACATTAACCAGCACTTGTCATTCCAGTTTAATTTTTCCACATTAATCCTCCGGTTTCTTACTCAACTGACAGCACAAGCACCAAGTAAAATTGAAAGGGGAAGACCTTTGGACTAACACGAAACACAAGGAAAACAGAACCACAACCAGATCTACAAAGGCCAAACTGAAACGCGAATTTAATCGGATTTTTCGGAATTACAGTCAATTCTTCTTCACGGGACTAAAGTTATACACAGATGACCACAAGCAATTGAGTTACTGTAAAACAGCAAGTAATAACCCAAGCTGCAGTAACACATTATGTGTTTTCTCTTAGCGTGCCCCTCCGGAGAAGCAAAATGAGCCAAAGCCACATGTGTACATTTGAGACTTAAGCTAATGTGTTTTTCTTTAGAAGCGAGGCAGGCTATAAGAAGGCAAAATACACCTTATCATGCCATGGTGATGCTGCCGCCTGTGCTCGGTGTCCCCAGCACCGCCCCGGCTCAAAGTGGCTTTAAATACCAAAGGAGCGGAACCAGCCGGCACCGAAAGATGGGGAGGACTGAATTAGGAGGCTCCGGTATCGCCTAACTCCTTCTTTTTAAAGAGTTCGCTTGCCTGCAGTCTCTACATTTCATTTTAACACGTGGCCATGGCTTGAAAAACAACGACGAGCATCCCAAATGATGGATCTTCTTGTCGCTGAAGGGACTGGGACTATTGTCCTTCACGCTCAGTCTGAAGCAAACCAAAAACTAAGCCAAATACTGAAAATCTGCCTTCCCTAATTCAGGAGCTACTTTCTCATTTTGCTCAAGTTCTCGCAGCCCCACGTTGTTCTGGTGACTTTTTCCACCCGCTCAGAGGCCAGATCTCACACGGGTAACAAAGACACCTTGACAGCTTTGGAGAGCACATCTCACATCATTGAGATCGCTGGTTGTGGTCGGCGTTGAACGATTTTTCATTTCCTTACCAGACAACGTATACTGAAGAAATTTCAAAACGTTAAGTAGACCAGGGCCATCCCTGAACCAAAACGAACCATCCCGATTAAGAATTCTGAAGTAGTTACTCTAAAATTTCCTGAGAACACCAACTTTCTTGTCCTACATAAGCGGTATTAAACATACACAGGGCTCTCTTCGCTTATTGCTACGAACAACGCATTCTATAAAAATCTACATTAATATTTCAAGCTTCCAGAAGGTTTGCCAAAACATACAATAAAGTTGTTTACTATAAATTTACAGTAGTTATCTGCAGCTTACATTATGTTTATACAATGTTTATAAAATGATATTATTTAAAAATGATTGCCTTTAATTACTACATCTTAAAAACACTGCAATCAAATTAACTCCAGTTTTATTCTTCAAGTGACACCGAGGTTTTTTTAAGTATTCCAAGTAGGTGCAATAAAACAAAGCACGGATGAGGACATCGATCAAGCAGAAGGATTATCTAGGTAAGAACAATAACAAACAAGAAAGAAAATAAGACAATAGCAGCTGACTTACTATTTTCTTTTCTTGAAGAGTGAATCATCTGAAGCTGACGGTATAAAAAAGAACATTTCTGCCACTGCTTGAAGTAATTTTGCTGCAGCTTACAGAATTCACGTAAAAGAATTCTTTGTAGCCTAAAGATGGAAGGAAAATGTTCCCATTCAAAGAATTAAGTGATTGCTGAATTACTGGGTTTTGCCCAACATAATCTCAGTTTTCGTTCACTGCAGCGGTTGATAGTGCTGTTACTGCAAAAACATGCTCTTCAGGAACCCTTTTAAAGATCATGTAACTGTTCCATAAATGTACCTCTAACAAGCCTCCGAACAGATGTATTTTATAGCGTTGAGAAGCAGAGACATTCCTCCTACCCCACCACGGTAACTCAGACTCTCAGGGCTCTCTGTGCTCACCCAAAGACGTGGGATCACATTCTGATTTCTACCATACCACCGACTTCAGGGGTGTTGGGATTGTGCCCCCACACGTGAAGGTTGCTTTTTGTTTTAGTCTGAACAAACCACAACAATAATGACAAAGGACATATAAAACCTGTCGAGTTTTCAGTCCATGCTGACCACCCCAAATATTCACTAATGGGTTTTATATCCTGCACCTATCCAAGCAGGTCCCGGTAGAGCATTAAGCAATGACTCATATTTGGTACTGGCAGGTTGCACATTGCAAGTAAAACCTGTGTAAACTGGTACATCTTATTTCATTGTGAGCGTGGGAGACGTTTTAGGGAGTTTATTCTGTTTGCTATTTTTTTTTTTTCCCTTTGCCTGTATTTCTTGCGATTATATTTGTTGCTATCTGTTTACACTAGAAAACGCAAGCAAAGAAATGCACCTTGCACTGTAAGTAAGTAGGATAGGGAAGATAATGTGACACATACCGCCAGGGAGGTATCATCTTCCAGCTATTGCCAGCAAATTGAGCCTTACTGATGAATTAGAAGAAATATCCTTCAGGGCTACCTCCAACTTGGAAACCCACGCATGTAAGGAGGTCTTGAGGTTCTGAGACGACTCCCAAATGGGTGAGGACTACAAATGTGTTTTCAAATCCCACTCCGGCAGCACTAAATCCACACACAACGACCTTTAGCTTTCCAGTAGCGCTGAAGGGAGGGCGTATTATTGCTAAATAAATATGCAAGGCAAAAGTTCCCAGCGCATTTGCGGTAAACACCGCCTGCCCAATACTGCTCTGGCAAACACAAGATATCTTCTTTATCTTCTTGTTTGTTTTGCATTACACGAGACGAAGCCAAACAAGCGTATATCCTTCCCAGAGGTTCACTAGATGCTATCTTACCTATGCAAGCGCTTTTGCAAAAAGGCCAGACAAATTCCAGCGGAGTCACGCTAATCGCTGAGATTCTGGCAGAAACCTGAAGCTTGAGGGGCATGGTTTTTTTTCTAACATTTATGTGCAAACTGCATTTTTTGCAAAATAAAATGCAGTAGAGGGTGTAAGGACAGAAAGTGTTTAAGTGCTGCTCCTTCTGTGAGCAAAAACCTGAATATTCACAGGAAAAGGAAAAAATCCAGAGTGAACTTGCATTAGACCCCTCCATCGTGGAGCTGGTGGAAGCGTGTGGTGCACAAGCAAATGTATTTGTTAATACAATTATTTTTCATTATTCTCGTACTGCTAGGAAATCAACGCTGCGTTACCATTTGCTCACGCATTGCTGGGTGCACGCGGACCGGCTCTGTTGGGTCAGATCCCGTGTCTGAGCTATGAGGATCTCTTTCACCAAAATGAGATCCACCACCAGTCCCCAAGCGCCTCCTGAGCCATACAGGCAGCTTTCTGACTAGGGCACGACGCTACAGAGGATCCTAAAGGCAATTTTGGAATTAACAATAATATCCTGTATCTTTTTATACCTGACCTTAAGACACTCGTATGTCTTTCGGTTACCATGGTGCTTTATGTAGATTACTTCATACGAGGAATCCTTAATTACAAATCATACTACGTAGCACGTCGGAATCCAGCAATCATGTTGCCAATAAGCAAATAAACCGACAAGGGCATCTTATCAGGAAAAAGAACCACACAGCCCTCATGCACAACATACTAGGCGGAGATTATCAAAAGAACTTTGTAAGGCGGCTGTACCATTGGCAAGTGCCTGGTGATGAGAAAATTCTAGGATCTTGTTTATACAGAATTATTAAAAGGAGAGTAATGCACAGGATTTACTATTAGAATTATAAACTATCTGGTCGTTTTGCTTATTTTCTATCAGCAAGGAAAAAAATCCCAAACAACTCGTATTAAAATCCCTCTCCCCCAAAGACAAAGATATTAATCTATAAGCACTCTAAGGCGTTTCTACAAATATTAGGAAAAAATGTATAGGTGTAAACCTGTCCTTCTCAGTGGACACCACTTCTACAGTGTTTGCAATGCTTAGGATTATACAAGTTCTTCCCCCGATGCATATTTGACAACATTTTGCATTTGAATACAGACTCTCCATACTATGGAATCACAGAAGCATTATAACCGCTTGATTACATTTACACGAACGCTAAGATGCTGTACGCACATTTTAATTCGATGCTACAACCAATTTCTAATGAGGCACCACCTCAGCATCAAACGTTTTGTTAACTGGGAAACCAAGACAAGAGTCAGTTCTGCAAGGACCAGTGAGGAAAAATCATAGAATCACAGAACGGTTTGGGTTGGAAGGGACCTTCAAAGCTCATCCAGTGCCCCCCCTGCCATGAGCAGGGACATCTTCACCAGATCAGGTTGCTCAGAGCCCTGTCCGGCCTGGCCTGGGATGTCTGCAGGGATTCAAGGCCAGTCTGGATGGGGCTCTGAGCGAAATAATATTGATTTATTGAATAAACACTAAGAATATTAAATATTAAGAATATTAATTTATTAACACTTGAGCTGAAGTTTGGAAAACCTAGCAATCTTATTTTCAGAGACTCTAGGGAACGGGAGTGGCTTTTAGGCCGCAGCATCACCGGGGAGAAGGCGCTTGCCAACGGCCTTGTGCTCGGTTTGGGTTTGCTTTGCCTCCTCTTTTTCCCCCAGTTCTTTACAGCTTTATAAGCTCCAATAAAGCATCTACTTTTAATGTCTTTTTCACTGCTTTTGTAACAGGATCCTGAAATATCTTTGCAATTTAACAGAGTAACGGCTTTTGTTATTCGCTGTCAAACCCCAGGTTGCACAGACTATTACTTCTCAGAAAGAGCAGGACCTATTGAAAAAAATAAGATTATTAGTATTAGCGTATTGACTGTCTCAAAGGCTTCTTTCAGTGCCTCCCTTGAAAAACTTCCTTTAATTTCCTTGAGTTAGCTTATCTTTATATGTTTATAACCTGCTTAAAAAAACCCCAGAAATCTCCAATGAAATTTAATCTGGATTAAAACAAAGCTGATTTAGAAAATATTGACCCAAAGGAAAAAACAAAGTGAAATTCCATTGTCATTCTTAAGACTAAGTTAATAACAGTGAGTATTCTGAGGTGGCATTAACTGCTGATTTTTGGAAATAAGATACTTTGACCTAATATAAGTTAATTTAGACTCTGCTTAAGGTATAATCTGTATCGGAGAATTTTTAATAAAGAGACATTACGTATCTCCAGTGAAGCAACCACAATGCAACAACCTCCTGATCTTCCACTTCAAACTCCTTTTCCTCTCTTTTTTAATACCAAAAGGCACAGTTCACCCTGTGATTTGTTTGCTGTCCTTCGGCCATCGAGTCCCCGGAAGGAGAAAGAGAAATGTCAGTGACAAATACTACGAATCGCCTCTTTTAATTATTACTAGCGGAGATAATTATTGACGTTCAGCTGACCATGGAAGAAACTCTGGGCCACAAACGTGCAGCGCAGGGGCAGAGTTATGGGGGACTCAACAGCAGAGAAGCTCCGAATGTCCCACAACATGTCGATAAATCCTGGTAAAATGTGTGTTTTTAAAGATGCAGAGCACCCTTAATCTCCTGGGGTTGCGGAGACACGGTAGGAATGAATATTAGATCAAAAGACAGCGATGTTTTTGTTAAGGGATGTAGATTCTTCTGGCAACCTGAATTGAAAGAGAAGTGGATGTTATCGAGACTATTAATGTTTAGGCAAGGGAAATATTTTTGTAATTCAACCTCCTGACATCCCTCCACAGGTAACTTTGATCTGATCAAAGCGGGTGGTTAAAGTGGAGAACGAGCAAATCACCTGAAATAAATGTGAAACGGACTCTCCCGTAGTACGAGCGAAAGCTTCACTTCTGCTGTAAATTATTGTTTTAATTTACATGGAAGAGCAGCGGTAAATCTTCGTAAAATTAAAAACAATACTTTATTAACGACATGAACAAAAATGTAAAAGTTCAGTCGCTAGCAGCTATCCGAAATTACACGAGTAGCACCGAAATAATTAAAACTACTTGCGTTTCAAAAATAATAAATACATGTCATGACCCTAAGCAGCAAAACAACATTAAAATCCATTTGGTATGTAAATTCACTCGAATGATAACAAGTCACATAACTCAAAAAAGAGAAGAGAAAAGAAAAAAGAGAAAGAGAGAAAGGAGAAAATATTTACTACATAAATTATGAAAAGAAAATCAAAGAATATAATAAACTCAGTTGTGTCTCTACTCATTATTTTGCTTTAATTTCATCTAACTTTGTGAAAAGCCCCATGGGTTAGGGACATTAATTTCTTGCTTTTGCTGTTTTACTAATTCCTAATGGAGAATTACAAAAGAATTTCAATCGCATGAATTGGAATCATGGGAAGGAATGGGAGAGAAAATTGAAGAAAACTGCAGGATACCCAGAAAGCTCAAAATAAATTAGTATATTCTTAATGCCTTTCGGAAAAAAAAAAAAAGAGGAAAAATGCCCATGTCACAACCACAATCCAAGAGCTGATTTCAGCACCAGCGAGACGGGAAGAAAATAATCTAGAGGAACTTAAAAGCTACAAATCTCTAGGACCAGATGGAAGTTATCTCTGGGTATTAGAGAAGATCAAGAAAGCAACTTTCGGGCTACTGGCAGGCATCATGGAAAGGCTGATAAGTTCCAGATGGAATGCAGGAATCAGTAAATATGGCACCAGATTACGAAGCGATACGAAATAACATTTTAGTGTGAAATTAGCAATAAATATGGTTTGTAACGCGGCAGCACGTCACAATTTTGACATAATTTGACAAGTCGCAATAGAAGACACAGTGTCAGAAGCTATCAAGGCAAAACAAAACAAACGTCCCAGGTGGTTTGCTGGGAGGAAAAGGAGTTATTTCACTCCAAGTCATCGCGCAGCGGTTCCCCATTCGCTCCTGCCCAGGCTGGCAGTGGATTAAAGTATTATTGCTTTTAATATGGCGAGTGATCCAAACGGGAGCCCGGCCACGCCGGCACTGGCCCAGCGCTACAGGAGGTCGCCCAGCTCCAGTGACCCTCGGTCCTGAATGGGGGAGATGGATGATTCCCAGGAGGAGGCGTCAACGCCAGAAGTCAAGAGAATTTTTCAAGGTCACAGAGCTGGTTTGAGGAAAAGAGCTGGTATTCTCTCAGACCAGGCCCCAGCCGGTACATTACTGTACCCAAGTGTCATTATCAATGACAGTCCTTGAATTCCTCCTTTTTCATAACTACAGTCCTATCTCACTTCTCCTGGCGCTCCTTCCACCTTAGCAACTTCCATTTCTGAATCAGATCACTTGGAAGAAAAATGGCATAATAAATACCACCCTTATTTTTTTTTCCCTTGCAAAATAGGCCATTCCCAGAAACCTACCGACTTCTTTTTCTCCTCCTGGCTTCCTCACCTCTTCCTCTGCCCATCACCACGAGGATGTCACTGCTTCCCTTCCTCCTCCCATCAAGGACAAACTCTTTAAACAACACGGTATTCGCCGTTCTCAAAGGCACATTTGCTTAATTCATTGAAGTCTGTAACAAAATTTACGTGACATTAAGCTGAGGGCATTTATTTATTTACAAGGAGGGCAAGCACTCGGGTAAACAATCAAGATGATAAGCAGCAATTTCATGTACTCCAGTATTTGAAACTGGGAAACTTTGGTTTGGATTCATTTTCTAAGCATCTGAATGACAAGGAATTACTGGCGGGAGTCCAGCAGTGGGCGATGGANCACAGGAGGTTCCATCTGAACATGAGGAGAAACTTCTTTCCTTTGAGGTGCCAGAGCCCTGGACCAGGCTGCCCAGAGAGGTTGTGGAGTCTCCTTCTCTGCAGACATTCAAACCCCCCTGGACACCTTCCTGTGTGATCTGCTCTGGTGAACCTGCTTTAGCAGCTGGGTTGGACTGGGTGATCTCCAGAGGTCCCTTCCAACCCCAGCCACTGTGATTCTGTGATTCTGTGAGTGAGATGTCTCAGTCAGGTTGTTCCCAAAGCTCCTCTGCGGTCAGTGACGTGTCAGACCTTCACCGGGCATCCTCCTCTGACGAGATGGGGACCATCCTGCATGTCTCAAGTCGGATGGGATGCATCTGGGTCTCTCAAGGAATACTGTGAAATTCACACCACGCTATGGTACAAGTCACAAATAAAAGCATAAAAAAATAAACTCGAAGCAATTATTCATCACCATGATCACAACAGGTATAGGTGTTTCATCCTGACCCTCTATCCAAGCCTGTGAGTGATGTCATATATATGTGTATATATATAATAAGGACTGTGGTGCTTGGCAGCAGAAAGAGGGACAACGAAGAAGAGTCATAAAGTTTTAGTGAAACAAAGTTTGACAGAAATGTAAAGCAATGCCCTGTGGTCTCTGAAGTAGGAAACATATGTCAAAAAGAAATGGAATTGAACTTGACCACAAGAAGGACTTTGAAATTGCCCTGGAGTAATAGCAGAATTCACTCTTGAAAACACCACGGCAATGGTAGGGAAGAGTCAAACTGCAGAGTGATGGGGAGGCAGAGGGCTCCGGCACCACTGTCAGAACAAAAGCAAAGCCGAAAAACGGATCCGTCACAAAAAGGCGCACTCAGAGCGATGTTACGGGCTGTGTTGGAAACGCAAGAAGAAACCCAGAGCTAAGGCTGACATTCTTGCTCTCGAATCAACTGGAAGTCACGCTTTTCAACTGAGTAACTTTGGGACAGAAGAAAGCAAAATATGTACCCTAATGAAGTGAGTCGCATAGTGGTAGAACTGATGGAGACATTACCTATATGACCTGGTAGGTCCCCTCGATCTCTTTTAATGAGAGAAGCTGTACCATACGACACTACAATATCAAGATACGATCAAACATTATCCTTCCCTTGCTTCGCTAATCCCAGCCTTGTTTTCAGGCTGAGACTCGCCCCTTCCCCCTCCAAACACTTATTTTAACCGAAGTTAAGGTACGAACGAGAACAAAGCTGCTTTCAGGATTAAAGAACAGAATCTATGAAAATCACTCCAAGAAGCTTAATTCACGTAGATGAGGAAATAAATGGAAAAAAAAACCCCTACTTAATTAAAAAAAGCCTTCAGTCCCAATCCTGAACCACCGGAAGGCACTGGCAGATAATATATACGGAATACACAACAATAAACCAACCCGATGATAAACAGAAATGTGGTCTGAATAAAATATCTTTTTTCAGTGACGGCAAAGTAAAGAAATCATGACTGACTGAAAGGAAAATGCAAAGCTTAGGTCTTACTGAGCCCCTCTTACAGAATTATAGAATCATTTTGGTTGGAAGAGACCCTCAGGATCATCGAGTCCAACCATAACCTGATTCTGGCACTAAACCATGTCCCTAAGAAGCTCTCTTTCCATTGGAAACATAGGGAAAGTTGCCATTTAAATGTCCACCTGCAGCAAGAAATTTGTGTTAGATGGACAAGAAAATACAGACAAACAAACTCCACAGCTATCAGTGAAACGTCCATGCTGGAAATAACAGTTACAGCTTCAAGATCTACCACAGTACCACAGCTATTTTCAAGGCTTTTTAGCTGCATTGATTAAAAAAAAAAAAAAATCACATGCAGCCATCCCATATTGAACTACTAAACACTCTAAGTTGGTGACTCCATTAGAAACGCTGCGAGTGCTGCGTAATGACTGATGTTTTACGGCCCGCTAATGTGTTCAGTGCCTCATGTCAGAGCACCATAAATATTTACTGAGCTACAACAGTCATTCTGAGCGTGGTTATGCTACGCAATATAAACTTTGCCTTTTCTCAACGTAATGTTTATTCTTGGGGTACATATACATATTTTCCATGCGTTAATCTTGAGGATTTTCTTCACGCTTCTCAATTAATATATTTTATTAATTGCATTTTTCTCAGGAGCCTGTAAATCTGCAGCTGAGCATCCTTATTTATTTTCCTTCAATGACCTCTGTGTAAGACTTGCTTAGTTTTCTCTCTGTCAGGTACCTTGGGATCCATATTTCAAGCTGGATACTTTTTTCTTCTTATCTCTAGTTATTATTATTTGTTTGTTTGTATTACAGCGGCATCTTACAATCCCAGCTGGGGCTAGACATGTCAGGAATACATAAGAAAGAGTACCTGCCTCAGGAGAGAGGCTCGAGCTCAAAAAAACTACAGAAAAAACCTGAGAGACAGGAAGAGGATGGCAGAGAAAGAGACGCAAAAAGGTGCTGTGACTTGGCAAACGCAATATATAGATAAGAGCTGCCTGGGCTTCATCCTATCACACACACACTGCACAATAAACCATTGACATTGGCAATAAAAATAATATATATATATTTTTAAATATTTTTAAGCACAAGAGAGAAAGAAACTCAGCTTGGCTGTAATGTAAGTCCTGCAAGATCGATACAAGAGGTTTGGTATTATCAGCCTGGACTCATGCATGAGCAGGAATAACCACGATGTCTTTAATGGCAGTAACAAGCCTTAATATCGCACATCCCTGTTACTATGCTAGTGTTAGGTCTTGTGTCTCCAAGAAATATGAGCCATATCATGAGGCTCAGCCTATGTAACTCTCAGATTTGAGGTGGGGTTTCTGCGTTTTCTTCTGAAACATCATAAAATTGTCTCTAGAAAATATTTATGGGATGGAGCATAAGAACACAAGGACACCGGGAATGAAAATAAAAATAATGCTGCGTTGCCTGACCTATTACGTGACTACACTGTTATACAGGGGGAAGAACGAAAAAGACGAACTTAAGACTTAATCAGCCGCTTAAACTCTGGAACAGATACTAAAAAGGTAATGAAGAGATGCTGGGGCTGTAACACGTACCCTGCGCTGTTCCACGCGGCACTTTGCTGGAGCTGCCATTGCTTTCCAGCATGGAGTGACACTAAAACCACAGGGAATATAAAGGGGGAGTGTCACGAGGATGGAGCCAGGCTCTTCTCGGTGGCAAACAACAATAGGACAAGGGGTAATGGGTTCAAGCTGGAACACAGGAGGTTCCACTTAAAATTGAGAAAAAACTTCTTCTCAGTGAGGGTGACAGAGCCTGGCCCAGGCTGCCCAGGGAGGTTGTGGAGTCTCCTTCTCTGCAGACATTCAAAACCCATCTGGACCCCTTCCTGTGTAACCTCATCTGGGTGTTCCTGCTCCGGCAGGGGGATTGGACTGGATGAGCTTTTGAGGTCCCTTCCAATCCCCGACATTTTGTGATTCTGTGATTCTGTGATTCTGTGAATCCTGCCAGAACTGCTGTCCCCTGTCCTCCTGCTCACCTCCAGGGCCGCCACACCACAGGGCAGCAAGGAGCAGAGCAGGCACCTGCACAGTCCCTACACACTTTGATCTGCAGCAGCACAAAATATTCATAGAATCACAGAATGTCCTGAGGTGGAACGGACCCACAAGGATCATGGAGTCCAACTCCTGTCCCTGCACAGGACAACCCCACAGATCACACCGTGTGTCTGAGGACGTTGTCCAGTCTCTTCTTGAACACTGTCAGGTTGGGGCCGTGACACCTCCCTGGGGAGCCTGTTCCAGTGTCCAGCACCTCTGGGGGAAGAACCTTTTCCTCATGTCCAACCTGAACCTCCCCGGCACATCTTCCCGCCATTCCAAACCAACCAAACCAACCCCATAGTACTGCACTGTACATGGCTCCCAACACACTCATCTCATGGCAGGGGGGTTGGACTAGATGACTTCTGAAGGTCCCTTCCAACCCAAACTATCCTATGATTCTATGATAATCTACAGGAGACACCACGGTGTGACCTGCATAGGAGAGAAAAGACAAACTCATACCTGGACTTGGAATCTTTATTCTAAAAGTATGGCCTTGAATACATAGATAGGAAGACAAATTATAACCACATGGGTTATGAATATATATTTATCCTACTAGAAGCAAATTTTATTCGCTTAACCTCAAAACACAGAGTGTCCTGGCATCCAGCGTAGCTGTGATTTCTTAATTGTGCTCTGGACAATCTGCCAGATTTCTCTAAACACGCTTTTACAACTCACTTAACATCAGGCAAGAGGAGAATTGTATAAACTGACTTTTTTAATGGTCTTTTTTTTCATAGAGAAGGCCAGAAAGGACCTTTTGAATTTATCCAGTGTGACCTCTTGCATAACAGAAGCCACAGAACTTCCCTGAATTGATTACTGTTTGATCTATAGAGTATCTTGTAAAGAAGCATCTAATCTCCATATAAAAATCAACAGTGATGGAGATTTAGTACAAAAATCTCTTCATATATTGACCTCTTGTTCAATTGCTCTCACTGTTAAAAATTGAGGTTTAATATCTGAATCTATCTGCATTTGTCAAGCTTCAAGTTCTCAACACTTTGTTTGGCAGACATATTATTTTGTTTCACAAGGAAAACATGTGCATTGTTTATAATAAACAAGACAGGCAGAAAAATGCATCTTCTTCCCAAAAGCCATGTCAGCAATGATTAAAAATGAGTATGTACCGAATAGCCGATTCATTCCCACACTTCAGTCAGAGCTGGTGCCACCAATTGCGTCCCTGATATTTAATGTCAAATGATCTGCTGTATTAAACTGAAGACATGGTTTCACTGCAGTTACAGTGCCTTTAAATCAGCCAACCTGGTTCTGCTAGCAGCCTGGCTGTTACAAATCAGGCTGATGGAGAAGGGAAGAAGGGATCAGTTGTCTCAGACCAAATGGGGATTCAGGGCCCAGAGCATCGCATAGCAAACAGGAATAACCCAGGAGGCTGTTGACAGCACAGCTCACATGGGGCTGCAAAATCCATCTGAGAAGGTGACAAAAACAGCCCAGTTCTGGGCTCCCCAGTTTAAGAAGGACAAGGAATTACTGGCGGGAGTCCAGTGAGGGCTAAGAAGA
>VWYH01001038.1:0-104310 GCA_013399365.1 Pampusana beccarii | reverse complement strand
TCCATCTGAACATGAGGAGAAACTTCTTTCCTTTGAGGTGCCAGAGCCCTGGCCCAGGCTGCCCAGAGAGGTTGTGGAATCTCCTTCTCTGCAGACATTCAAACCCCCCTGGACACCTTCCTGTGTGATCTGCTCTGGTGAACCTGCTTTAGCAGCTGGGTTGGACTGGATGATCTCCAGAGGTCCCTTCCAACCCCAACCACTCTGTGATTCTGTGATGGTGTGAAACGCTCAAGAACTTGGCAGCGGTTACAGAACAGACATACCCATAAGCAGAGAGGAAACCTCTCTCCCTGCTCTCGGCACCTTCTACTCTCTACTCCAGGTACAGAAGACAAAGGTCCTTCAGTCACGAGACACAAGACCCAACTCTCCTCGCCATGGACATTTCCATGTGCATGAATACAGCAGTACTGAGTGCAATCGGTCCAGCAAGGTTCATTGGGTGCTTCCTCATTATCCTTGGAATTCTTAATACTTATTAAGTTGGTACTTAAATAGCAACATTCAGTACAACAATTAACAAGCTCCAGCGGAGAACAGACCTTTGACCTAGGGCAAATAACTGTTTTGTCCACTGCCCTAAAAAGCTTCAAAATTAAGTCTGCCTTTACCCAGTGCTTATCTTGGAGTGATAACTGCTCTCCTCTGCCCAGTTCACAGTAATCCTCCCTCTATTGCTTTTATGCAATACATTTTTTCCTTAGTTGTAAATCTGTTGTATTTTCTAGGATTAAAAGGTGAACTGAAAGGCTTTTTTACCTGCCCTGACCAGAGTTCAAGTTTCCTTATTTCCCCAGAAACTACCCATGAATCACTAACATCCGAAAACAAAGCCCGACCTGGATTCTCGGAGCAGCCTCGGGCACTGGTGATTCATCAGCCCCTGCACAAGACGTGTCACAACTTTCAAGTCACCAATTTACAAACGCAGAAAACGCTGTTTAAATATTTTGCTTTAGCACACACTTGCAAAGTTCAAGGCCACGCAAATACGCTCTTAACAATCCGGAACATTAAAGTATCATTTAAAACAACAAAAAATATGTATTTATTGAAGTGATTTCAGTGTGGTGCTGGCTGGTTAGTTTCAGAGAAGCTATTTCTCTCTGTGGATGTGCAGGTTTTTAAATCTCTCACTCATCGCGAATCCTGCTGGATACCAGAGGAATCCTATTTAAGCCTCTGGTAAGCAATTTCCTTGCTTTACTAAATTTTCCAGTCACGCCTCCATGCAAAAGCTGCTTTCGCTTCCCATTCAGACTCCCCTTTCCACCCGCTATTTGTCTTTGCCACATCTGTGTTTGCTGTGCGGCCGCGGGCGATGGCAGCCAGGATCTGCCCCATAACCGCTGCAGGACTTGGCCGCCTCTCAAAGGTGACTTGCCAATCAAGTTGCCAAATCTTTTTCATCCATTTTCAGGCCAAACGGCCCAGCCGAGAGAGAAGCGGGAGGAAGGGAGCGGGCCTGGCCATGGCTGGCTGCTCCCGCCGCCGCAGGCCCCAGAGCGCGCGAGGCGAAGGCCTGGAAGTACGCCGAGGCAAAACTTCCCTAAGTTTACCACTTTAGTTTTCTCCTCATGCTGTGTGCTTCAGTTGTTGACAGTTAACTCGCATTTAAAACAACCCTCTGCAACAGAGCTGTCAGCCGGAGATGTATCCGAGCACACAGACCCTTTAAAATTCTTCCCTGGCTGAAGGGACATCAGTCAGCCAGGAGAGACCCTTACCTCTGGGTTAGGAGTCCGAGGGATAGACACAGCATAACCTTTAAAATTTTTTTATCTTTTTCCCAGTGTTACTATGCAGAAAAGCTTGAAAGCAAGCAAAATCAGGTCAGGGTGTGCAAAGGGAAGGGAAAGCATCGACCGTGTTCTGGAGAAAAGCTTTGCGCTGAGCCCCCCACCATCACCCCAATACCAGGGACCCCCGTGGCATGGGTAGCAGCTTGGGCTTCCACAAAGGGTCATATCTCACCGAACGGGGACATTTTTGACCCTGTTCACAGTGTCCCTCTCGGCAAGCAGCCTTCAGCCAGGGTTCACACACGTAGCCCAGACCTAAGAAACTCACAAAAGGGGCCCATTTTGAAAACGCAGCTCAGAAACTGAGTAAAAAATCTGAGTGGGTTTTTTTCCATGTACTAGAAAACACATCAATAACATCTACTACAAATCACACCGGCCTCATTAATAATTAAATATAGGTTTTTCCCTCTCCAGTTTTACCTAGCTGGCATGAAAACAGTTTGATAAAATAACTCTTTATGAATAATCAACAGCAACAACATTAACCCAGCAAGCTATAAATAAAAGAAGTGAAGGCTATAGGGCTGCCTCTGACACACACACATACAAGTCACTTGGGAAAGACAAACCAAGACAAAACCAGAATATATATGTTTCTTTATAAGTATACAACTGCATTTAGAAAAAGAGAATAAAATCCAGGCAAAAAACCAGGAATACCTCTAGCTATCTTGCACGCCAGATCTTATCCTGTCCAGATACAACAGGTGGGCTCATGGATATCATCGAGCGTCCTGTAACCTTCTCTGACGTTCCGTCTCAGCCACGTCAGCCAGCGGTTTAATACAAAACGGTACTGACAGATACTGTAGGCATTTGCCGAATGCAATGAGAGGCTTTTTGGGCTGTCTGATCTATTTAGATCAGGGTTCTGTGCTGGGATTATTACTTCATGTTGTCTCATCTACACTTTCTGAAGATTAAGGAATAAAACCAAACAAACACCCCTGCACCTTCAGGAAAACAAATTCTTGCATCATTGTTAAGCTCAAAAAGAGAAAACTCCCATAGGAAATTTTTGAGGGTGCTTTTGTCCGTTTGCTTTTGAACAGTCTTTTCTTCATCAAAAGGCAGGGTGATAATAATTTGGTCTGCTTTTTAATATTTACAACTCTTTGATTTATTTTAGATGTGTATTTGACAGTTCAATGTAGAGCTGACCTATTCTCATCTCGAACCTCACTCGACATCCTATGAATCTGACACAACTGAAACTAATTCCCATGGGTTCCCCTGCCAACATCACGTTAATTTCCTGAGCTTATTTCTACAAATAACAGAAAATTTCCAAATACGAAACACCACTTTATTCCCTGTTCACCAACTCCATTCCAGAGCAACGCTGCTATACATGGTACGGACCGCGCAGCACAACAGGAGCTCTGCCAGTAAACTAAAATATTCATGAGACGTAGGGTTGTGTGAGACTGTTAACACGACTTGCCTTTCATTTAGCACTCTATCCGGCTGCACCGATGGCAATGCCACCCGTTCCAGACAATTCTTCCAGGCACCAGCAAACAAGGGGAGGCGAGAAACCTTGCACGGGGCTTGCAGAGCAGGCTGAAGGCAGGTGGGTTATATTTAACCCGGAATATTTAACTTACGTCTCCTCCTCTTGGTACACGCAGACCCGCAACCACGGATCACCTTAAACGGTGTTACCCAGCAGAATTCCCTACCTAAACGCCAACAAAAATGATTAGAGATGATGAACATACAACCACGACACGGTATCAGTGTTTTTAAGACTGCAGTGGCACAAAAAAACCCACATCAGCAGGAAACACTGGGGGAAAAGCAAACGTCTATAAAAGCCACATTCTGCTGCAGACATCATGGAGGAAAAATAAAACAACTGAACTGCTGGCTTTCCCAGTTGGCAGGTATTTTAGAATCTAAATGGCCCTGAAAACTTACTACAGTATAAAATTGCTGTAATTTAAAAGACTTCTAATTAAAAAGCTATAACATTAACTTTTGGTCCTCTCCCAACCCCCCACTTCTTTTCCTTAAATATTTGCCTCAACTGTACACTAAAAATGAAATAAAAAAGTGTATCTAATCACTGAAGCAACTACATCAGGCTGAAGACGTAGAAACAGAAACGCAAAAAGTGCCAGAAAATGCACACAGGTTTAGATTTACTCAGGACTACGGATACGTACAACAACCCGGAGCCTTAATTTTCCATGAAACCCACTATGTAATTTCTTTTTTTTTGCTCATTCCAGCTAGATTGCTGTTCTGATTTGATCACAGGCACTGCATAGGCAAAACAGCCATTAGCTCATCCCGCTCGTGCTGATAGTGCAGGATCGTCCCCTAAGATGGTTTCCGCAGCGATATCCCACCCAATTATGCAGTCAGGAGTAACAGGGCTCCCTCCACATCACTCAGCGATACAGTAAGGCTGTTAGCAGCTGTCCCCCTGGCTCAATTTTTGTTTAAGGCCCCCAAACCCCACTCGGTGGGTGGGATCTCTGCTGCCCCTCCGTGAAGGACAATCACGGCCCACGGTCGATGGCTGAACACGGGATGCACGGGCCCCTCACGGGTCCTGCTGACTCTGCTGCCTTCGCAAAAAGGCTTCGCGATATAGCACAAAATAAAGTAAGGGTGGTAGAGGTTCAGCCGCCTACACTTGAGCGTCTGGTGCTGATTTAAATGCCCGAGGTACCTCAGACATCTGCAGCAGTCTGGATGATACAACACAGGTCCTGAAGGAGACCTGCGCCCTTGAGAAGCTGAAGACCTGGCAGGACACTCCATTGCATCTGTTGTATCCGTAGTAACTTGTTTTTAAAGATATTGAGTCTCATCTTTTCTATCTGAGGCCCAAATGTTTATTTTCTGTGAAAATCTCAACAGACTATCTGTTGGGTACACGCTAACATCCTAACACAGACCTTCACTGAGGTGATTCACTGAGGATGATACAGCCCACAACTGAGAGTACAGGTTGGATACTCATCACGGTTGCACCTTGCTTCCTTTCAAATGATTCATGTGGTTATTCCTCCGTTCATTCTTATTCCAATATACTTGTGTTGCAACGCACTTTCTGACTTGTCCAGGCACATTTCCATTTATTGATGCAACTGTGTTACCAGCTCTTCAGTGTCATCGCTCTAAATACTGTGCAAGTGCTGCTGCTTGGGAAAATACGTGACTGGCTTCTGCACAAACAGCACAGAAAGATGCCAATTTAATTTCTTTACTGCTTTGTTCACCTCAGTCTTGCACCAAACTTCTTGTGTAGCCCCCGTTTTTTCCAGTATGAGAAACCACAACAAATTGCATGGGATAGTATTACCAGGACGATGTACAAACTGCTAAGTGTTTTCATTTAATGTTGCATTTGGATGGGAGGCTCTGGAGGTTACACACTAAAGCCCGGACCCAGAATAATTAAAAGCCAGATTTAGGTACCTAAGTAAAGAGCATTCTCTGTACGGACCCGTCTCAACCTCGTAACATAAAAGTTTTGGTTTGGTTTGGTTTTTTTCCCTATTGCACCAGCCATTGCACATTCATCTACATCTAGGACAGGACTGCCAGCTGCCTCCATCGATAGAGATGGAAGTATTAAGAATTGTAAGGACGCAGTAAAAAACCCAAGAGTCAGGACTTCACTATTACACCGTGCTTTAAAATGCAAATACAAAGTCAATGAGAAATTACAGCCCAGTTGTTTTCTTTGAATAACAATTAAAAAAAATGATACTGATTAATTGATTCATATTGGGAAGGCAGCAGCAGTGGGAGGACAGAGGGCTGAATAATTCAGCTGGACTTGCAAGGTAACTTTCAAACAGCCACATTGTGGGGTGTTTTAAAAAGCCTTAAAGAGTTATTGCCCAGGCCTAGAAATAACAGACCAAGAAATTAATCTTCTTACCCTAACATCCAATTAAACATATCCTCAAAAAACCCCTCCAGATCCAAATCAACCCAAGAAAGGTACAAACGGCAACGATGTACGAAATGGGTCAGGAAGCCAAAGCTCACAGCTTTCCCCCCCAAAACCAAGCAGAAATTAAAAGCGAAATATATTCTTAACCCGTGGCTTCCCAGCAGCAGCACCATTAACCCTTGTCTGCCCTCCCCTCCTGCATCCGACCCCCACAGCCCCCGTTCCCCCCCAGCCCCACAGAGGGGGGCCCGGGCCCACCCCGCTGTCTGCAGAGTTGTGTGAGGAACCATCGATCTCCCTTAAAAAATATTCTGCTGTTTGTTTCCAGTCTGCTTCAGGCGCTATTGATACTGCTGCAGACTTTGACGCTTGAAACCAGAGCTTTACAGTTTCACTGCTGAAAATGTGCAGGACTGGGAATGGGAGAAGACTATGGTTTCATTTTATATTGGCAGAGATAGGGTTTTTGGATGATTTTTGCTCTCCCCCCATGCTTTCCTGGGCCCAAGAAGAACCCAGAACTCTGTACCACACACCATAGATAGGTACCCTACATCTCACAAAAGCCAGCAAATCCAGCAGATCATCCCAAAATGCAGGAACCTCATGAAGCATCTGCTGCCCAAGAGGAAAGCTGGGAGAAGGAGCGAGTCCCAAATCCTCCTGCGCTTCACTCCGGGCCCTGGCCCAGGCTGCCCAGAGAGGTTGTGGAGTCTCCTTCTCTGCAGACATTCAAACCCCCCTGGACACCTTCCTGTGTGATCTGCTCTGGTGAATCTGCTTTAGCAGCTGGGTTGGACTGGGTGATCTCCAGAGGTCCCTTCAACCCCAACCACTCTGTGATTCTGTGATTCACTCAGGGCTAAAGTGTTCTAGAAAAAGTCCCGGAGGCTTAGGAAGTGTAAGTCTGAATCTCCTCAAGCTGAAGAGGCAACTGAAACAGGTCTTCTATTTCATAGGGTAGTGGTCTGATACTTTGGTTGTTCTGTAAAATTAAAGGATTTTTTTTTGTAGTGCTTCAGACATGTGACGACCTGGGGCTTGACTGGAGCACTGAGAACTTCTCTGCCTGGCTTACATCTAAAGGGAAATGCTTCTCTCCAGAGCCAGGCAACTCGCGATGCCAGCTCCCTTACAAACTCTGGTTATTCAGATCGAGTTAAACCCACCTCCCAGGCTCGAAGGTTCCGCGATGCATGCCGCTGTAATTGGATTTTTCACCTCCAAAGGACACATGCATCCTGGATTTGCAAGCTTCAGACAGACTGACTTGTAATAACAGACTGACTTGAGAGTGAAAGCACCACAAGAACATCCTTGCAAGATTGGAAGAGGTATTCTATTATTTGCAAAGTTAGAAACGTGGTTTTTTTTAAAAAAACAACACTAGCCCACTAAAATTAAATGTAAAATTACAGCAAGATCCTTTCTTAATCATAACGTTATGAAGCTATGTTTTGTATCAGTTTGAGGGACTAAGAACAACTCAGTCTCCAACACTCTTACCTTCATTTCACTCTCCATAGGATCTGAACCCCCAAATTGCCCCGCAGCTCGGAAGCCTTACCCCAGTACTACATGTTTGGAAACTCCTTTTTTACCTTCTCTTGTTTCAATGAAAAATATTTTTTTTCCTTTTTTGGGGATTCTTTTAAACAGCAGGATTGCGCCTGCTGGGCTTGCATTCCTTTTGTTGAATATAGGACATACCCTTTCCTTCTTCTTTGGATCACGTTTGGGTATTTTTTCTTTTCCTTTCTTTCTTTCCCTCTTAAATATGAGCAGAGCATCCCCTGCCAGGCCTTGAAGGAAAAAGCTTCTCCAGAGAGCGCACACCTGACCCCAGAGCAGAGATGATGAACCTGCCACTTGGAGTGCTCTATATCCAAAAATCCTCCTTCCCCACAGTTTTTGACAGCTTTAAGATCTCCTGGTGCTGCAGTGTTGGTTTTTTTAAAAAAAAAAAAAAGAAAGCTGCTTCTGACCTTATGTCTTGTATTCAGATTTCCTTAAATCCTCTTTTTTTTGGAAGGCGTGCTCTGAGAAACGCCACTCAGGGGATTTAGGTAAAGGAAGACTTGGTGTCCATGTCCCAGACAGGTTTAGCTCTAAGCCAGGGACAGTTCTGGCACACACAAATATACAGCTGAAGATGCCAGGGGTATCCTGACCTGTCAAAAAGGCACCCATAGAGCTTGTAGGTAGCCCTAGGGTTAGGTAGCAGAGATTTTTAGGTTCACAACTCCGGATTTCGGTGTTTGAATCTTCCTTCTCCCTCCCTCCCCATGGGAGCACCTTGTTTTATGGCTGACTCGAAGGGATGTGGCTCCAAATGATTCATAAAGGGCAGCTCTGCTTTCATTTTCAAAAGATAAACATTTTCTAACCTTGATTGTTATGGGGAATAATGTGAAATGCAACCTGACCCTACTCCAAAACCTCAGAAGCCATAAAGGAAACCAAAGCAACCCCAAATTCATTATGCTGTAAAAATCTTACGATTTTGGGGACTGTGTCACAACACCTGAACATCTGGAGCTGGCAAAGCCAGAAGTCACTAACGCTAACAGGATGAAAACTGTGATAAAACAGATAAGCAATGCATACCCTGACAGGGCAGGTGCTTGAGTGTTCTATAATTATATAAACATTTAATAGTTAGAAGACTAAATGAATTTTTTTCATGGCTTTGAAGCGTGTATTTTTTACGCTGCCATGACACAGCTACCCAGAAGGCTTTCAGAAGTCTGGACCTGAGAAATGTCAGGTCAAATATAGAGAGGTAACAAGGCGAAATCCAAAAGCTGAATGAAGCATCGTGAGCCCCAAACTAAATACCCTGTATGGCTTCTTATGTCCCATTCCCCACCAGCTCAGCAGCATCACCAAAAGCCTTTCCCTGCAGCCTTCGGAGATGTGGCAGCGACCAACTCCCTTCAGTCAGCTGTAACCTTTTTAGCAATGGTGATATACTATCATTTGATTACATTTGGCAGAATTTACACCTATTTACCTTCATGCTGCTTCATTTATAAGAATTTCCAAACGCTGGGCCCGTGTCCTGGTTGTTCAGGACGCAAATATGGATGTAGCCTTGGAGTAGCTCACGATCTTTAATGTGTTTCCCCTCAAAAATACCTCCTCAATGTGGGCGCCTTTGCCTCTTTTACAGCTATTTAAACAAAAACGCTGAAGTCTAAATCCACAGCTTTCCACACCCAAACGCTACCAAAATCAGGAGGCAATAATTATTCGCACACCAGGATGATTTGCCCAGGATCTCTGTGAAGAACACGGTCAAGAGCTAAACCCAAGCGCCACGGATCTCCCCCTGCCTCCCTCATCACAACTGCGCCACTCAGGGTCCTCCATTTTCAGGTAATGGAGATGGAAAAGGTTTATCTGGCTTCATCATCATAGAGATTAGACATTTACAGGAGGGACAGCATCTCCCGCAAGCGTTATTCGGCACGGTGGGCCACCAGAGTCCAGCGCAGGCCGTGCTTTGCTGCAGTTGAGTTCTTCCCTTGTTGCTTCAAAGCCAACCCAAGGCTCCCTCTTATTTTTGCTCTTTCTTGGTTTGCAAACAGTGCCCCAACTCCTTGATAACCTCCAAACCTCATTGTTCTTTGTGTTCACTTTCCAGCTCCCCGTGGCCTCAACAAATACGCCATCGTATTCCTTTGTAGTCTTCCCACATAGCTGAAAATGAGCAATTTGATCAGAGGTGGTAAACTGCTTTATTTTTGTGGATTTACCTCAAAATCTTGAGGTTGAGTGCTGTCTCTGCAGAGAAAATTTTCAGTAACAGCAAACCCCAGCCTGATAATGTCACCGACAACCCAGAACGGAATTTTCTGACACTTTAGTGTTCATGAGAAAGAGCAAACACCTTGTTTATGACTAAGCTATGTGTAATGGGCCAAGAGCTTCCTACTGGTGTCACAAATGAGAAAAATTTGCATTCACGAAAAACAGCAAAAGGAAAAGCAAAATAAAGAGGGGAACTAAATGTATGCAGTGAAACACTGGGCAAAGTTTCTGCCACTCAAACGATTTGGTGTAAGCAAGATGTGACTTTTTTCCCTCAGCAGGTGGATAAAAATAATAATACTTACAATATCAATAACCGTTTGCAGAACATGTATTTTTTTTCACGTTTAGATTTTTAAGCACTTATATAGCCTTTGCTGACACAGGATAAAATAATACAGAAGGCGAGGACGGGCTTTGTTTCAATACCAGATATCCAAAAGCAATCCACAGGGTCCTTTTGTCACCAATGGGAATGGAAAAGCCAAAGAGGAGCTTCAACCCACCTATTTTAGGATGAAAAAAATCATCTTTTGGAGAGTGCTGATCCTCTCTGCTGAATGAAAAGGGAGGCTACAAGCTAGCTTTAAATAGATGCCGAACATTTGGGTGGATAAACATATACAAGGTGAATCAAAACTTCAATGATTCATCAGAAGACGTCAAGTGAAACTCTATTAGGCTCGAGCTTTCCCTAAACTTTGCCTTATGCCTCATCTGCTAGACTGAGCCTGTTCCCAGGAGTGCAATAGAGAACTTCCAGGAACACAACACCGTCGGACGTAAAAATAAGTGGAAAGGCATGAAAAGGGATGAGAAGCAAACAAAAAAAAAAGCATTATCTATGACAAACCTGTGTAGAAGGAACAAAAAATAAAGCCTTCCAAGAGCAGAAAGAAACGAAAGATGAGCCAGTTCATTTATATCTCATCTATTCCATTTTTAGGGCTTAAGTAATAAAACAAAGAGAGGCCGCAGATGTGCAGAACGGCCCAGCGAGCAGCAGAAAGATTGCTGTCTTCAGGAAGAT
Organism: Pampusana beccarii; assembly: GCA_013399365.1. Taxonomy (NCBI): domain Eukaryota; kingdom Metazoa; phylum Chordata; class Aves; order Columbiformes; family Columbidae; genus Pampusana; species Pampusana beccarii. Next base: position 93,743 of record VWYH01001038.1, on the reverse strand, counting down.
CGCTTTTTCCGGGGAAATACTGCCAAGCCTGTCCTTTCCTTCCTACCGCGAGACACAGCCCACGAGTTCAGCCTTTCACATGCCTGACGTTGCCTCTCGGCCCGGCCTTCAGGGCTTGGTCTTGCTGACAACGTCAACTTCTCCGTTTGGTCAGGGACTGACAAGCTCAACTTGAGTAGCGCTGAAGAGCACGGAGCCACTGGCCCGACACCATTCCATTTCTCCACGTTAAGGACGAATCAAAGACTTGCCGCAAACTTGCATTTTTACAGATATTTTTCTTGAAGCATCTCCCTTAAGTTTCAGACAAGCCTTTTCCAAAGCTAGGCTCCAGAGCCTACAAAAGCACCTACATATTCAGATGGATTAATATCTAAAATTACGTGACCACGGCCCTCACCCTACATCAAGCAGAAGCTGCCTGCTCAAGTCAACTTTTCAACACGGTCATACTTGTGCCTGCTCAGTGCTTGGACTCTTTCAAAAGACTTGCCAGGCTGCAAACACCCCAAAATGGTCTGAATATCAGCAAGACATTCAGACCTCTGCCTAGGCAGGATTGTCAAAGGTGTCCATGTTCAAGCAGTTCATAAGAGCTGTTCGAGGAATACAACAGAGCCAGAATAAAGACAAGTAAATATCATTAGTCCTGTATCTGTAGGAGATGGAAGGGAATAAAAAAATTTAGAAAATTTGTCTTGAAGCTAAGAGTAGCCCAGGAGTCCTCAAGGCCAGGCACTACCTAGTTTCCCTGAATCCTGCTGCTCCAATATTGTGTTGGGTTGCATATGCCATTGATTTTTCATTTTCTTCCTCTGAAACCCTAAACCTGTAATATTAAATAAGACGGAGGGAATTTCATTTTGTATCCAGAACACACTGAGCAGAAAGCAACCCACTATTGTCTGTCCCAGCCCATTAACTTTATTAAAAAATGCAGCAGAGCTGATTTCTGAAAAAGCAATTTATCAGTCTGCAGTACAAATATGGTAGGAGCTGAAAGTTATTTGATTTGAATTTAGGTGTTCCTTGGCCAGGATGTACCATCATACTTTCTAAGCTTGTCAAGACCAATAAAAATACAGGTCAAAAGTGTATGATAGGCATAATTGCCTTACTCTTCCTTATCTTCCCTTTAACCAAAATGTGCAAGCTTGTATTGCATTTCTTTACAGAAGAAGATAATTATTACTGTCACTGTCACATTCGTTTCTTGGTTGTGATAACAAACGAATTAAATCTGGCATCTGACCAAAGATCCTTCAGTTACCCTGTCAATGCTCATTCATGATACGGTACATTTTGCATAGATTGGTGTAGGGAAGGAAGGATGGATCTATACAGTATAAAGTTCAGAATTTGTTTAACATGGAAGACTTTGGTCCCTGGTTACACTACATATCCAACAGAGTAGGGACGTTTCCAGAGGGAGAGGGAAAGAATTCAGATGCCAGGATTCCCTGGACATTAATAGATATCAGATCACCAAACCCTGTAACTCAGTTGACAGAATTTGCCATCATATAATTTGACTTCTTTATGCTTAAAGTCCAACAGGTAGGTCTTAGGTTTGCAAAAGCAGACGGATTTCAAGAGCAGCTTGAACTGGTTTATGACTTACTGTGGTTCTAACAGCTAAAATAGGCTTAGAGACAGAAATAATCACACCTCATGCTTGGGAGTGCACATTAATTTGAGAAGGAATTCTCCGTTTCCTCAGCTTGCTGCAAATTTATTGAAAACACTGTGAGTTTTTCCCCCCAAAATGTGCAGGCTCACATATGAAACTACTTAGAGATGATACCACATCTACTGTATCAATATTCTGTCTACCATACAACAATTCCTAGTTTGCTGAACAATTTTATCTAAGCTTTTGGCAGTGGGAAACTTCGTAAGCAGCTGTAAACTTTATTGACAACGTAGAACCAAATAAAGGTTTGCCCAAGAACTCCAATTCATAGCTCGATGCCAAATTAGCATAAGTGAAATATGAGTATTTAATACAATAAAGCACGAGCCGCAAGCGTCTAGCCCATCCCAGGAAAAATGTGAAACCAGAAGGTATTTTAATGAAAAACTGGAAGCAAATATCACAATCGAATGTTTAAAAGCCATAAGAGTTAATTTTAGTTTGAAAGGAAATCATTTTTCAAAGTTCTGCACTCTGTTTAAAAACAGATTGAGCAAGTTTATTAAATTAGCAGACCACTGCATTTATGAAATCCATAAGTCAGATCAATGGTGCACAGTCAGCTCTACAAAGTAATTGCTGGCTTCTCTCAAAACGGACAATCCAAAAACTTCCAAGGACTAGTTTTTCCCTCCATTATTTATAACTAGCAAAACATGGTGCAATAGATTCTAATTCATAATGCCTTTTTAATGTTTTTATAGCACAACATTTGGACTCATTTCTAACCTCTGTGGATGACAGGTTGCCATTATTGAATTGCCATTAATACGAATTACGAGTACAACGTATTTTACCCAGTATTTTCTACTCCAGGACTAGCATGATTCTACAATAAAAATTACATGGTCAGCATTTTTCTTCAGAAATAGAAAGCACTAACAGCCATCAGAGGTTAGTCTTGCTACAACATTATGCATCTGACCTTGACCTTGCATCCATCTGACTCTACAGAATCACCAGCCATGATTTAGACGCATATTTATAGTTGTTAAAACGCCGGTATTTCGGTAAATGTCTAAATACGGCTTCCAAGCAGCAAGTCAAGGTTTGCTCAGTGGGTTTTCCCTCCTCTGCCCAGCTGGAAATGACTTGGTCATTCGCGACAGGTAATACAAGACAAACGGACATGAGCGGAGTCCTGTCCCTCTTGTCTGCACCTCCAGATACTGCTGTGTGCCTGAAGAACTCATTGTCCCTACCGAAAACAGCTCTTAAGGTCTCTTGAGGAGAAACTTCTTTCCTTTGAGGTGCCAGAGCCCTGGACCAGGCTGCCCAGAGAGGTTGTGGAGTCTCCTTCTCTGCAGACATTCAAACCCCCCTGGACACCTTCCTGTGTGATCTGCTCTGGTGACAGGAGAAACTTCTTTCCTTTGAGGTGCCAGAGCCCTGGACCAGGCTGCCCAGAGAGGTTGTGGAGTCTCCTCTGCAGACATTCAAACCCCCCTGGACACCTTCCTGTGTGATCTGCTCTGGTGAACCTGCTTTAGCAGCTGGGTTGGACTGGATGATCTCCAGAGGTCCCTTCCAACCCCAACCACTCTGTGATTGTGACCAGGCAGACTCAAGCACATCCAGCTCCTTCTCTTTTCCTCACCAGCAGCTACCTGCCATAGATACCTCTCCATAAGCAAGTCCTACCCTATCTAAACAATTAAACATATACTGAACAGTAGGCATGAAAACATCCATCCTGAGGTCAACGGGGCTACTTGCATGCTTGAAGCAAGCACATACTTCATGTTCTACCAGATGGCTGAACAGCAAAGATGCAACACGTGGTTAAAGAACTCCCCAAGCTGCAGGCTGTGGGAAGCACGCACCAGGGAGGTTTACATACAGCGTACTCGCAATGTAAATCTCCCACTAAGAGGCATGATATCGAGTCGTGCGAACGCACGGCCTCGCCTCTAACGACTGTTCTTATCTTTATGCACTGAACTAGGATTAGCAGCATAAAACGCGCTTTAACATCATCGCTAATACCAGTAAAGTATGGCAGCTGTTTCGGGAGAAGTCTTTTCGAATGGTCGCCAATGAACTCCCCACAGACCTTGCTGCACCAAGGCAGAAAGGTGACAGCAGTTTTTAAAGACACGTAGCGACAACAAAAATCTATTAAATGGAACAAAGGACAGGAATGGCACAGTCCCTGCCCTGCAGAGCTCGCATCCAAAAACTTACAAGAAAACAACGTGTGAAGAAAATAACACAAGAAGCAGGTAAGCAGATGAGAGGTAACAACGTTAAGTAATACCATATGTTTTTCTATCCGCACTCAAAACAGGTATTTGGCAAAGTCTGCTCCTAAATACCGATGCATTCGGAAATCTCGCAGCCCAGCCATAATCAGAGGATCAGTTTTTGCCATCATCGTGGTGGTAAATAGTCCTGTAGAAGAAATCCACGTACAAAGAGGGCAAGGGGCTTGCAAACAATCTCTGGAAGCACATGCCAGGCATAGAGGATAAACAAAATATTTACCAGAAAAGCAAACAAAAAGGTAATAAAAACCCGAAGTCCCTGGGATAACAGATGGCAGGATCGGGGACACTAAAAGATACATGGGTGGAAGGCGAGCGGGGGGCTGTTTGAACGCTTCTGACATTTCTTTAAATGTCAGCTCATAATTGTGACGTCTCCAGCACCACCTCGCAGGTCTGTAGCCACTTCCAGCAGAGGCCTCGCAGCTCGCAGAGAGCTGCTCTTTAGCATTTTCAGCTATCCGTCACGTCCCCACCTTTTATTCTGGTGAGAACGAACAAGCAAACACCAAACTCCCCCTGAACACCTACTACTCCGGTTTTAATTTCAAGGTTTCCGTGCTGCTCAGTCAAATTTCTGGGTGTATTATACAGCTTTAAAACGGAGTGCTACACACTGAGAAGCACCGTGAGATAAGTGAGAGAAAGGGCAATATTTAAAGCAGTTTGGAGAACCCTGCGCATACAGCGTACTCTATAAACATTCCGCCGGAGAAGGAAAAGTGTGGTATAATCTTTTGCATAAGTTTACATGTGTAAAACCTATGTTAATAAAAATCAATCCTTGTTCACTATTTGAACACAAATCCCATTAATAATTCCATTAAGCCACCACTTGAGTTCATTATTTTCCCCGTTTGCGCTTGCCTGTATTCACTGCCAACATCTGCTGCTTTGCCTGAGAAAAGAGGGCGAACGAGGCCACGCAATCGCGTCCGTGTTCCACGCTGCAGCCCGGGCTCTGCTGGAGAACGGTGCCGATACAAAGGGCATTTCCACTCTCTCTACCCGGAGACAGCACACATCGCCTTCCAACACAACCGGCCAACCCCACGACCCAACATCTAAATCCACCCCCAAATTCAATCACCTCATTATCAGAGCTACTCAGCATGCCTGTTCATTACTTTACTAAGCAGATACTTTAAAGAGGAAAGGGGTGGGAGGGAAGAGAAGGAGGACTGAAACACGGAGACCAACGGATAACAAGCGACGTAAGTTCGTATTTTGAAAGTAGAAGCGTGTAGGCGGGAGGAAAAACAGACTTAGACAAAAAGAAAAGCTCCCCCCAAAACCAAGCCCCACAACACAACACTTTGATCACGTTGAACGTTCAGGGAGGCAACAGATAACACAATCACAATGTGCAGGCTCCGCAGTGAAGAACGGGTACGCGACTCTTAACAGGTTATTGCAGCACATTTTAGCAAACCGACTGCCCAGAGACCAGAGAGCAGCCAAACAGAGGTTTTCAGGACTACTGTGCTGATCACCGAGGCTCATTCCAGCTGGCTCAATTGGATCTAACAATCAAAAAGTCAAATGATATGAATAAGGATATTTCCTCCAGGAAATTGAAAAAGGTGGAGTGGGAGCTTATTTAGATTTGTTTCCTACAAGTGCATTTCTTTTCTTTCTTTCTTTCTCTTTCTTTCTTTCTTTNCTCTTTCTTTCTCTTTCTCTCTCTCTCTCTTTCTCTTTCTCTTTCTCTCTTTCCTTCTTTCTCTTTCTTTCTTTCTTTCTCTTTCTCTCTTTCTCTCTTTCACTCTTCCTTTCTCTCTCTTTCTTTTTCTTTCTCTCTTTCCCTCTCTCCCCTCCTCTCTATTTCTTTCTTTTTCTTTCTCTTTTCTTTCTCTCTCTCTTTCTTTCCCTCTCTCCTCCTCTCTTTCTCTCTCTCTGTCGCTTGCTCTCTTTCTTTCTCATTTTCACTCTCTCTTTCTTTCCTTCTCTCTTTCCCTCTCATCTTCCTCTCCGTGTTTCTGCCTTTTCTGTCTGTCTGTCTGTCTCCAAGCAGTCTAGCTCTTGTACAAGGCCTTGAGCAGCAGTTCACACATTTGCACATTGCTCCGTCGATACACTTTGATTCTGCCCAGGATCACTCACCTCCAAAAGCAAAGCGAACAGCCAGGGCACCCAACACAACGAAGCAGAAACACAAAGGGAAAAGAGCTGAGAAACAGAAGCTCATTTCCAACAGCACCGAACAACTACCTGGTGCTAACAGCATTACATTTGACTGAACCCGACCGGCAAAACACCCACTATTAACCCCTAAGCTGTTCATCAAACAGACTCGTCAGCTGTTCCTCTACAAAGGTAAGGTAGATTGGGCAGATTTCATGGTTAGGGGATGAAGAAGGCGAGTCACCAGGGGTATTCAAGGAACAACACCACAGGTGAGACGCATCAAGCTTTGTTTCTACAGCCTCTTCTGAGGGAAGTACCACAGATGTAACATATGCGCACGGATTTCTGTCCAGGAGCCATCATAAATGGACCAGTGTCCGCTTCCTGCAATAAACACTTCTCATATCTGGCACTGAAAAGTCTCCAAATTTGTCAGCGCTGACTAAAAATCAAGGTAAATCAACCCTACATGGAGACACACACGTTGACCGTGCTGCTTTTTGCCCAGGCTGTGGCGTGTGGGGTCCACGAGAGCCACTTGTGGGAACACGACTTTCCGTTCATACGATGACTAAAGTGCTGAAGGTAAAGCAAAACCTCAGGTCTCTCACAGCATCTAAGCTTTTGCACCGACAAGGCGGCTTGGAGCTCTCTGCTCATAGAACCAGGCAACTTGTGTTAAGAAAAGGCATTTCTGCTTTATCTCCAAAAAAATCAAGATGCGTTCATAATTGTACCTCAGGCAGCTGGAAATGGCAGCGTGCAGATGAAAACAGGGCAGGACAAAAGGCTATAACCATTCTTTTGGAATTTCCCCAGTGCTGGCAACTATCACAGGTTTATTTGGCCTTCATTGGCAGAAAGCAGTATTATTTTCTATTCAATGCTGCGGTGAGAAAGGAAGAGAACAGACAGTCTACTAAGTGAAAAATCAATTGTTCAGGTAGTGAGAGGCGTTTCTACTTCAACACTTAATGGCTAACATGATCTTTCATACTAGCTGCACACCAACATCCATCCGATATCTAATGCAATTTCTTATTTCCAGATCCAACAGAAGAGATAAAAATCATTCCCTGGCACCAGGAGCTTCTGCAGAATATATTCTTCATTCGGATACAGGAACTGAATTCACCAGCAATTGGTGGCCCATGTGAAAAACCACGACAAAGATTTCTGAAAAACAGCTGAAACATCTCCCTAGAAGACACACTTCTGGACTCCCTTAGACTATATATTTGATTCATAATGGGAAAGCGGTTTCTCAAACCTAGTTGCTGTAACAATTTACAATAGGGACGGACCACACCATCCTAGTGCACAGGAATACCGGCTGAAAAAAGCAAAGTGGAGATGCGTTCCTTATTGTTCAGCTACAACTCGGTCAAGTATGAAACTGTACAACCAAGTAAAACCAATTACACTTGCTTTGGACATAAAACCATCCCAGAAAACTAAACAGGGCCAGGACCCGTTTTGCGGCTCTGAGGCCAAATGATACGGCCTGGCCACATTCATAGGATTATATACTTTTACCCTCCGGAACACGGCGGCGATATCCAAACTGCCGATTGGGAATGGCTACCGGGCCTTGCTAATCCCCAAGCCGGGCCTGGGAATTGTTTATGACAGCAGTAGCTGGCCCAGGCCTAACACGAGGCAGAGCCTGTGCTCACAGTTTAATGGTATAGATGGTCAAGTTCCAGCTCTTGGGCCTGTGCCCTGGCACCGCTTGATCTACTACCGCAGACCCAGCCAAATGCAGTTGTACTGTGAGCAGAGCTGGCTGGAAAACAGACACAAAAAGAAATAAGAGTATCTGACCACATTTAAAATCTTTGTGTGTTTTCATTATTTCCTTCCTTCTTCTTATTTTTTTTAATAAGTTTTATTTTCCAGACAGCCTTATTTACACAGTTCTATTTGCCAAAACAACACAAGGTCAAAATAGTTGTGGCAAGTGCCGAGCGCGTTTCATTTCTTACCCGTGACTCAGTGGCAGTTGCCAGCAAGCGATGGCGCTTCCAGTACAGCCAGATACGCTGTGGGAAGTGTCAGAAGGGTTTAAATCAAGTGTCTGATGCAAAATGGACAAAAGGACAAAGATGTTGAGAGTGAAGTAGAAAGGTGAAAAGACAAATGCATGAAAACTTGGATTTGCTCGCAAACTTCGCAACATTGCTTAAGTTCTGTTTAATCTCCTAGTTCAAAGAACTGGATGCAAAAAGCACGGTGCTCAGCAGCTGCTGCAGTCGCCTTGTCTCTCTCTGTTTTTGAACCACCGCCTTTGTTCCATATCAAAAGAATGACCCAAAAGGTCTTTGCTGCAGAGCAAATCCGCTCCCTTGCCAAGGGGTCACCAGGCCAGGTAAGCAAGACGGGCTTTGCAGACTTGTTGTCAAGGTCAAGGTAACTTCCATAACTACCTTTGCATGGCAGGTGCCATCGCTCTGTTCTCTGAAGGAAACCTTTTAAGAGAGTCTACACTGACTTTTCTCAAAGACTCCTCTCCACAGCTGTTTACAGGCTTCACTACCAGAAACTACCCAGACTGGTCTCATTGGAAGGGACTCATGGAAGCAACCAGGAACATTCCCTGCTCAGAGCAGACCAATGCTACACTGGATTTTGGATAACTTCAGGGTATGCAACATCATCTCTTGGTACTTCTGCCAGTGTTTGGTTACTCTCAGTGTGAGCAATTCTTTCTCTCCCTTCCCTTCCCTTCCCTTCCCTTCCCTTCCCTTCCCTTCCTCTTCCTCTTCCTCTTCCTCTTCCTCTTCCTCTTTCTCTTTCTCACCAGGATTTCCTTTGCTGACTTTGGGTGCATTATCCTTTGTCTTTCTATTGTTCACCCCTGAGAAGACTCTGGCTGAGTGCATGATGATCTTAAAAGGCATCAATTCTACACATCAGACACTTTGGTCACAGGAGAACTACCAGGAGAATTACTGCAAGCAGCGGAAAAAAAAATGGAGTTTAAAACTTCCTGAGCAAGAATGGAATTAATACACTCAAATTTTCCTCTATAATCCAGCTTGAAGAACCTTGCAAAGATTAACGCTAGACCTCTAAAAGCAGGGATGATAAAGATAATTAATGGAAGCTTAGAAAGATAATAATGTCTCAAATCCATGTGGGGTATAACTATTGCTCAGCTTTTGAGGAAAAGGAAGATAAATTATTCACTCTTACTCCATCCCAGCATGAGGCAGAAATTCTAAAGGAAACAAGCTGTTCAAAAACAAAACTGTGATGACTATGCCAAGATAGGAGTTAGGCTCAGAAGACCTAAAATAAATCCAAAGTTCTAGCATTTATTGGGCGATGAGGATCCTGGGTATCGTTTTAAAGCGGACTGACAAGACTCTGCCTTGTGAAGTACATTTAAGTGGTGATTCAATTCTTGGATGATGTCATGATCGCATCATAGAATGCTTTTGGTTGAAAAGGACCTTGGCACATCAGCTGGTCCACTCCTGCTCAAAACAAAGTGAACTTTGGTGTTAAATCAGAGTGCTCCTGGCCATGTCCACCTGAGCCTGCAGTGTTTCCAATGGTGGAGATTCCGCAGCTGTTCTGGGAATCTGCTCCAGTTTTGGACCTTGCACTGAGAATCTGAGAGCAGATCTTGCCAGTAAAGACCAAGGCAAAGGAAGGCATGAGTAGCTCTGCTTCTCTTATGTCCATCTGGGACAATGTCCCTTTACCCACTGAGCAGTGGGCCCACATTTTCCTTTCGCTGCCACATGAATTTACAGGCACCCTTCTCACCGCTGTTCATGTCTCTTGCCAATTTTAGCCCTTGCTGATCTTCGGCTTTCCTAATTTTAAACCTGCACAAGAAAGCAGTGTCTCTAAATGCCACCTGTGTAGCTTCTCCTCCTCCTCTCCTCTCCTCTCCTCTCCTCTCCTCTCCTCTCCTCTCCCTCTCCTCTCCCTCTCCTCTCTCCCATAAGCAAAGTCTGAGAGAGCTGGGACTGTTCAGCACAAAGAAGAGATGGATCAAGGGGATCTCATTAGTATCTACAAACACCTGCCAGGAGGGCACAAAGATGATGGAGCCCAGTGGCAAGAGGGCAAGGGGCACCATGTGAAACACGGGAGGTTCCCTCTGAGGTTCTTCCTCCTACAGGGTGGCGAGATCAAGAGCCCAACTGAAGTGCATCTACACCAACGCACGCAGCACGGGCACCAAACAGGAGGAGCTGGAAGCCACTGTGCAGTAGGAAAACTACGATGTAGCTGCCATCACGGAAACACGGTGGGACGACTCCCACACTGGATGGCTATCAGCTCTTCAGAAGGCACAGACAAGGAAGGAGAGGTGGTGGGGTAGCCCTGTATGTTAGGGAGAGTTTTGATCGTCTAGAGCTTAACAACGGTGAAGCTGAAAGATGGTTCATGATGGTTAAACCGTAGATTTAGATTGGATATAAGGAAGAAACTCTTCACTATGAGGGTGGGAGCCCATAAACCTCCTTTGTTGATTTGAGCTTGATTTGAGCTTGCATCCAGCCATGCTTGCTCAGCTCTTGCACTCCGGCTGAGCAATTCCTGTGCCACCAGGAGGTTGTCACCAATTGACTACTGGATCCTTCTGCAAGGTCCTGTACAACACAGCTCCTCTTACAAAGACTGGCAGTTCTTAAAAACAACATGGATTTGCAGAGGAACACGTGGTCAAATTATCCCCAGCATCGCTCTTTGGGATTGTTCCACTTGCTGGCTGACAAACGTACCTTGATGCACTACTTTAGTGGCTTCAAATGCAAGGACTTTGTATAACACTTTTAGTTCCTTTGGGATAAAAGGATAACTTTAATTATATATAATACTATAATATAAACAATATATAATCTTAAACATTCAAATTACACAGCCAGAGAAGCTTTTCTTTCTTGACATGTTTGTGCAACAACATAGCAGTAGTAAATATTATTCACATACTTCTCAGCACTTAGTTTCAGGATTACCATAAAAGACCTGGGATCATAAACAGTAAGAAATAATGCTATGATGTGAAGAATTTATTACCAGTTATTATTCATTATTTATACCGTGGGTGCATATCGCTTTACATACAAACACCACTTTAGAGACAGCATATATTTCTCTGCAGAACTTCTACAAGCTTTGTTTTCCAAAGTGAACCAGTTTGGCGGGTAACAGCCACACATATTTCAGCTTGACAGGAGCAAAGAACAACCAAAACCGGAAGAGGCCGACCGACTTTTGGGAGAAGTCAGAACAGTCAGTTCCTCCAAACCAAAGGAAAAACGTGCATTTTCTTTGCTAAAAAGTGCCCATTTCAGCCAAGAACAGGATGTTACAGCAGTTAACCAGCACTCAGACAGGAATGCTTCAAATTTCAAGAGAAAACCCAACCAAATAACTTGGGTACCTGCAAGTTTAACCTTTTCTACATGCTGCTTTGAAAAGTAATAGCAAATTATAAATCTTCGTCAGAGCTGCTTCTGGAGAGTGAAACCGGAGCCGGGAAAAAGCGTAAGGAATTCCTTTTGTGGTCTCCCCTGCAGTGCTCGTGCAGGCACTGACAATCGGCCCGTGTTCTGCCCACTCACAAGACAGCGACTCACTGGATTTCCATCTATGCAGAAGACATCTGCACCTCGCGTGCGCTGTTCGGATGGGACGGTTCAGCGTCGCCGATGTGATGTGACTCCTGGCATCGCACCGGCAGCGCAAACAGGCCGCCCACGTTTCATGCCATCGAGTCACAAGATCCTCGTGCTCCTCTTAAAGGTCTGGGCACTTTTTCAAGAGGATTTTCAGGACTGTAGTGAGGGTGGTGGTGCTGCTTTAGTGTCAGGTACCAGGAGCCAGAGAGGAGAGTTCAATGTACCCTTTATCACCCCCAGCGCCATATTTTTATGTCTATCAGCTTCATACACAACTGTCATACCCAGCAGGAACTCAAGGCCCATGGAAATCACAGAGAGAGGTGAAGCTTGGCTCACTTCTGTTTCTTTCTTTTCATTCATTTGGTTCGTTTGTTTTGCAAGCAACTTCTAAACTGAAAATTGCAAATCAATCAGGAATTTGAGAAAACCAACGCCATCAAGAAAATATTATCTGCTGGGCAAACAATTTATTTTCCTTCTGATACGCATTAAAATTGTGTTTTTAAAAACGAGCGCTGCCTTCCTGTGACTTATAATAAAAATTATGGTATGGAGACATCCCACTCAACCACTTCTGCAGCCTTCTACAAACTGTTTGCATCGGGCTCCTCTATAGCCACCATATACCTTAATCCACTCATCCCCCCCCTCAATGACTTCTCTGACATTACCCTCTTCATGCAAAACCAAAATCACAAATTACCTAGTTGAGAAAGGACCAGCTTTCTTGAAAACAATTTCCAGGGCCTACCTGGCAAAGTTAGGCAATGACAGAAAAAAATAACAGGAAACTGCCAAGTGGCTGCTCGCAAAATTATTTTTGTATCTACGTCTGATGGTGACAATAGCAACACATTCCTAAATGACAGCAACCAACCTTAGGATTTTATGCATCTGTAACTCAGATAAGCCGCCCTCCTTTAGAAGTGCCAGTCCTTGAAAATAAAACCTCTAGTAATCAACGTCAAATCATAGGCACAGAAGCTCTCAGGCAGGATTTTTGTAGCCTGACAGGAGGTTGGGACAAATTTTCTAATGAAACACTCAGGCCTCCTGCACGGCAGAATCCCGCTGCATTTTTAACGGATAATCTGCAACTAATAGACGTGAAAACGAAGTAATGATGAGAAAGAAATAAGAAAACAGAAAGAACTCTAAATCATTTCAAAGAAACAAGCACTTACATCCTGGCCAACACACATTTTGTTTAGGTTACTCTTATTACTGATATTTATCCCTTTTGGAAGTCAAGATACTTCTTGATCGAAGTGTCAGAGCCCCAAAATACTCCTTTTTCTATATCCAAAGCTGTCATGTTTGTGGCCTTGTAAGTACTTGGCTATGTCAATTAGTTCTTCAAAAATGCTGCCTTTCATCTTCAAATGGAAACGGGCCTAGAAACTGGCCAGACCTCTCAGCTCTTTCGACAGATGATAAACACATTGCGAGTCAAAAAATCCAAGCAGCTTTTTGTGACTTTACAGATTAATTAGCATGCCAGGGCTTTCAGGCCAGCTTCAGTCAAATAAAGTATCTGCAAAAGTTGACAAACCGAAACCGCATTTTTTATGTTCCAATTTCTACACTGTTAAAAAGATGTAAAAATACATCTGAGAAAAAAAAAATACTAAAATAAGATGGTAAGAGGACGTGACAGATCATCAGCACAGTTTAAGCCCTCTCTAGGGCCACAGATCTTTGGGAAGAGCCTTCTACAGAGGAGCCTGAAAAAAGCCCAAAGCATCTTTCCGGTTTGTTCAAAGGGAAAAATCACTTCTTCTACTTCAAGCCCTTCAACACGTCAGTTTTGGAACCCACCACTGATGCCACTTTGTTCTCTTGTCCCCTGGTGGCACAATTACCAATGAAAAAGTTGTAACCTTTTCGTAACAGCTTAACATGATTATTTCAGCAGAAGTCATTGCAGAGTTCAACTTACAGAGATTTTTGGTCAATTTGTAATTAGCAAAAAGAGAAAAAAAAGCCTCCTGGGAGTCAACAATTTGTGTTTCCTCCTCTCATTCCTGGTACAAGCTCTGTCCATTCCTCAAAAGCAACTCTCAAAATGAACTGAGGACACCAGGAGGATACCATAATGCTATTTTTTTGTGGTGCACTCTCTTGGTTTCACCCAAGCTTGGCTGGTACGACGGCAGATCATGACCAACATCATACATTTTGGTTGCATTTTTGTGTTTGCAGACTCCTCACAGATGCCACAGTCTGGAAGCTGCACTCCGGTTACACAGTGTGGCACCCCAAAAGGTAAATTGTTCAAAGCTTAGTGAACTTTCAAACCTAGAGAACCAGGAGGATGCAATCTGGGTGCCAGGGAAAACCTGCCCTTGTCTTACAGACTCCGGGCATTGCTCTGAATTCCTACACATTCACGTCATAGTCTGTCATAATTAGAGCTTGACATGCACCAGAAGTCCCTGTGTAGGTGGGAACCGGCTTTCATCTCATTTACCAACGAAACTGGACATTACTCTGTTTTAAAAATCTATCCATAGGTAAAAATGTGCTCCTGGAAAAAAAGAATAAATCAGTTGCACTATTTGACATCCAGCAAGTGAAACCTCACCCTCACAGTAATTTGCCAGAAGATTCAGGAGGATCTTTAACACAGCTTTTGCCATTATTGCACTTGGGCTGGATTGCTGCGTCGTGTCCAGATCAAAGAATTGACAGGCTACTATCTGAAATGGTGACAAAAATATGCCAGCTATCAATACAAACCCTCAGGGGAGTGCAAGAGTAGCTTTGCACAGAGAAGCTGGAAGAGCAAATCCTATATACTTCATCACTGCATGTTTCTACTGGTTTCTAGCAACTGTTGTATTCCAATATTTATAATCTCCCTCTTTATGCAAGCTTCTTATGTTTTATAATAAAAAGAGTACATAAATTTCAGTTACTGTTGCAGAGCAAATTGTTGTATGTAATTAGTCATGTACAACATAACGCATAACTCGAAAAACAATTCATGTTTGTTTTTCCTCTGCTTAATCAATATTTTAAATATTTGTGGAAGCCATACACCAGCTTAGCACATCTTCACCTCAGAACCGAGAGAAACACAACAGACAACACAAATTGTGCAACGTACAGCAAATCATCTGCATATGACACATTGCTGCTGAGGGAACTGAGTTTTTTTGGACCTTAAAGGAAAGCAGCATATATTTTGCTTCTGTGCTTGATTCCTTTTTACCATGCATTCCTCAGCCATACTGACTTGTTTTTCGTGTAACGTTAAGAATTTTCTTCCCTCCCCACGCATTTTTTTAACGCTATTCGGTTGCAGTGATGCACGGGGACAAAGACAGTGGGGGCAAATTTTTCCCCTACAATCCCTGCCTGATTTCCCAGAGAGGTTAACAAATGTTTTACCATCTCTGTCTTCTCTCCCACATCATAACTGTGGTTAACCACAGTGGGATCACAACTGTAGCAGCAACAAAATGCAAGTCTTAAATGCCACAGGAGCACTGTAAGTACAGGAGGCCAGGATCACATCTCTGTTACGCTATTTAGAGACTTAAAACTATACAGCTATCCCTGAGCTCAACTAGAGAAAATCTTATCAAAACCGAAGACTGGCTTTTTTATAAAATTTGTCATAGGTTTAACCTTGAGAATAACAAATCATTAAGTGTGTAGGGGCTTAAGAATCAATTTATGTTCCAAGCAAAGGGTTTTTAAAATTAAGGTTGAAAAAAAAAAATGAGATCTCGCCTGGTGTTGCACAGATTCTGTTGATGTATCAATCTTTTCAGGCATTTAAAAATAATATAGAGATGATAAAAGTAAATGTTCTATAACCAAAAAATCTCTTGGTAATAAAATTTCAAATTACAGCCCATGACAACACTTCTAAATTGAAGCTGTGATACAGGAGCTTTGATGGAGAAAATTGTACAAGTAACTCGCAAAGTAATTCGGAAAAGCAACAAAGAATGAAGATGCTGCTGAGATGAACAGAAAACATAGCTGGAATGGTGTGCAGCATCCTTAAATGAATTTTAGACCGTTTTGTCGCCAATATCTTAAGCACTGTTGCAGTCTTACGTGGATTTCTTTGATAGCTTCCTTCTACCAACAAATAACCTCACCACAGGGAAAAACACCCAAAACCCCACTGCACACAGTCAAACCCAAACCTGAGCTCCGTCACAGAATCATAGAATCATTTTGTTTGGAAGAGACTCTAGAGATCACCGAGTCCAACCATTAACCCAACACTGCCACTAATCCATGTCCCTAAGAACCTCATCTATACGTCTTTTAAACCCCTCACAGGGATGGTGACTCCACCACTGCCCTGGGCAGCCTGTTCCAATGCCTGACAACCCTTTCTGTGAATAATTCTTTCCTAATATCCAATCTGAGCCTTCCCTGGTGCAACTTGAGGCCATTTCCTCTCATCCTATCACTTGTTACTTGGGAGAAGAGACCAACCCCTCCATGCTACACCCTCCTTTCAGGCAGTTGCAGACAGTGATAAGGTCTCCCCTCAGCCTCCTTTTCTCCAGGCTGAACAGCCCCAGTTCCCTCAGCCGCTCCTCACAAGATTCGTGCTCACCATCCTTGCCTGGGCTCAGTGTGACAAACTGGGGCCAACACACCGGTTCCACGGCAGGAATTTCAGTCTCCAACTTCAGGCACTGATGTGTTGAGGAAACATCTCCAGCGAAGGGCCCACCAGGCCCTCCCAGCTGCGCTGACACCGGGTGCTGGTCTGCGGCCCAACGCTTCGGACACAGCACCAGGGGAGAAAAGCCAACATGAGTAAAAGAGCTGAAGTTTGCTCACGGTGGCACAGAATGAGTAGAAAAAGCAGCAATTTCTACCTCCCAGTGCCTCAGTTTCCCCGTTGCTACTCCGGCAGCCCAACATTAATCCCTTTCTTACAGGTTGTTGAGGTTTAAACCGTTTTTCTGACGTTTTCTGGCAGCCTCAGATGAAATGGGTTCCAGCAGTGCAAAGTATCATCGGCATTTTGTTCAGCAAAAACTAAAGCTCGGGAAAACACAGCTTTTTTTTTTGGTTTGTTTAAATAACTCAGACCAAACATTCCTAACCACTTAAATGTGGCAGATCCACTAAGTGTGATTTGTACCAAAGCAGCTGTGGTAAGAAGGTTACAGGTACGCTTTGAGAATAAATTTCAAAGGTCTGCAAAGTATAATTAGTTCTAAAGTTCTCCTACACATTAATAATTAGCAATAAAATCCTTCTAAAGCCCTCCACAGAACGATGGAAAAAGCTCTTCCAGAAGCATAAAAACAGAGACCAAACCCTCATAGCTGGTGTTACATATCTTAAGCTTCCCTCTGATGATGGTTTCCACCTCTCTCCAACACTTAATTTGATCAATTTTTTCTCTCCCTTCCAATGCTTTTTTCCATTCATATCACATAACTCGGGGTGAAGTCTTTAATCTTACATACATTTACATAATAATTTTAAGACCAAATGGTTCAGCCAGATTAGATACTCTAGTGGTCCTTAAAACCATTTATCTGTGAATTCCCTGACCGATTCCATCGCCAACACAGCAAATTTCACAGTCCGGTTTAGATGTCAGAGAGAAAAGGAGTTTTTTCCCTCCATTTTGAATTTGTCACTTTAGGATTCGCTTATCTGGGAGCTGAAGGACAGGAATATCACCAATGTCCGCCAACACTGGCATCCAGAAGACAGATCTTGTCAAAGAGACTTCATTTCAGTCTTTGTCAAGATTATGACTGTGGTAACACGTAATGGAGGACGATGGCATGTATATGTATTTTTAATAACTATTGACTTAGCACTTTGGTGGAGAAGTCTGGAGCAATTATTAGCTGTGCAGACATGGGAACTGAGGAAGGAAACAGTTTTATCGCCACGCAAGGGAATGGCGAGACTGATGCTGAAAGGACGCATATGGGTTCGGTACCGCTATTTTCAAGAGCAAATGAAGAATGGAGGGGATGTCCAAGTTTGAAGAGAGACTAAATGGTTTATATAAAAAAATGAACTTTTAACTGGCAGGGTAGTAAGTTAGCGGGAATACAAAATGAAGGGAGATGGACGGCTGGCCTTTATGCTTTGAGATCTTCAGATAAGCTCAGGAAAACACGCTGAAGTCAAAACTGGTAACTGGATGACACAGAGTCCTTCCAGCTGTACCCATATCCTTGGACAACAAGACAAGGAGAACCAGGTTCTCAGTCTTCTTGCTCCATAACATGATGACACTTTCTTTATTCACCGTGTCACCTCTTGTGTGGGGCACCCCCCTGCCTCTGAGTTTGATGGCATTGGCTCTAGTGTTGGGGAAGGTTCAGGAACCTGCAGAATGGCAGGTAAACAGGCAGGTAAACAATCAAATATCCCGCTCCCAAGCACAAAACAGAACTAAGAAATTCAGCTTAAAATGACACCTGCCCCCCATGAGCTGGTACCCCATAAAGACTCCCACAAAAAGGCTGCAGAGGGGAGACGGTGAACTCCCCACAGCTCGAGGCAAGTCGGCACATTCCTGTTTTTAAAACCACACCAAGCAGCCGCGTTATTCTTCCGACTTGTGATTTCTCATTATACAGATTTAATTTTTCATGCCTAACCATTAGCTGGATTCTACAAGGGAAAGGCACGGGCTGGTTACACTGGTAACCGCAAGGGTAAATCTGCTGCATGTGAAGGAGAGAGACACAGCCAGGCAGGGGGAACACCAGTATGTGTGAGCACCTGATGTTTTTTTCCGACACTGTTCCACATCATCAGTTGGAAGCTTGTGAGGCACCATACCCTTACATCTCTGTTCATCCTCCCTACCTCACTTCTTTTTTCAAACTTTTTTTCCTCTTTAGTACACGCAATTTTGAATTTTTAGAGCTGCTAGCTGATTCTCAGCAGAAGAGGCTGGGGCAAAGACTGTACATGTTTTTTTTCACATTTATTTTATGGGAGATTACACAGCTGATTAACAGTTCTCAGAATAAAAAGTGTCCCATGTTACCTCCATTCTTGCCTATTTATTGCTTTTGATCTATTCATGCCAAAACATTCCTACTAATGAAAGCCATCAGAAAATTGTCTAATAAGGTAATTTAGAAGACAGTTCACATTGAGCATATGATCAAAAGGCATTTAGTTTGCTGTTCTGCCTCCTCTCCCCCAGTAAACACATGGTTTACTGGCACTGCAACGCTTCAAAATGGTTTTGAACATCTGGGAAAAGGGCTGATCAGCTCCAGACAATCGTCGGACTCTAAGCAGACCCAGGAACAAAGGTCATGATAAATGAAATGACAGTTTTGGCTCCAAAATTGCCTCAATCTTCTCCACACAAAGCATGATTGAAATGCATCTATCTGTGGATAGCATCTGGAGAACTCTAAATATGTTTTGATCAGAATCCGATTGGCTTCTTTCAAATGAAAATAATTTGAAGATGCCATGGAAAATTTTTAAAACCAATCACACTGTAAACTTCGGCCTAATGTTTCCTTCTGCAGCATTGACCTTGTTTTTCTACAGTGTGAAAAAAATCAATATAATAATGGTACCGCAGTAAAATTTCAGCTTGCTCTTGGCTTACTTTAAATAACTTTATTGTCTCCTTTCCCTCTGCCTGCGTCTGCTGTATTTGGCACTCGCAGTTATTAAAATGAAACCAAGTTGAAAGAAAATGTTAAATATCATAAAAAGAAAAGCAGCAGTGCTTCTGGCTCACTTTCCTAATGCTGTGGTCACCTTTACAATTTGCCAGACTTTTCTGTTCCCCAGCTGTTCTACCTGAATTTGCATGCAGAAAGTAACCCCAACTTTCTACTGGAATAACAACTTGTACTTTGCAGATTTAAAAGAGCTAAATGTTAAAAAAAAAAAAAAAAAGTCACCCTCTTTCCTCCAATTATGTATTAGAACAAAAAAGCCCAATGGTTTACTAACGATTTCAATTCTTTGCCGCTTAACATTTTCTTACTCCTTGGTGTGCCTTTCTGCACAAATGAGAGCGCCTGGTTATAGCAGTCCCACTGTTACACTCCAGTCTGCGCTAGGAACGAGGCTTTGAGAACCTTATAGGAAAGTACCAACTGAAGAGAACTAAAAACGCCATTCAGCCAAAATTACGCCCTTTGGTGATTTTCCACTCCCTCTGGATGAAAACCACATCCACTTGTTGTCAACCGCAGCTCTGCCTTGGTCAACAGGCAAGAAGAACATTCCCAAAAAGCAAAAGTGGGAACCACGCGTCCCAGGGGAAGCAACAGAAAGCCCAAATGTAGGCAGTGCTGAAAGGAAATTCTATGATTATTCTAGGATTATTTGCTCTGCTTGGGTCTCTAAGGGGCTGGGGAACCCTCGGTTGTGGAGCAAGAAAGGCCTACTCTGGTGTATTCACAACACACACAAGAATAAAAGAGACACAGGCTGTCCGTAGTTGTTTTCCCTCCTCTTGGCTATACCACGAACACAGATCTTGCAAAGGGCCAGATGAAGCTCCACCTCTAACACCCCTTCCACGCATCAAACCCGTAGAAAACAAACAAACGAACGAACAAAAAAAACACAACAACCAAAAAAATAAAACGATAATAAAATAAAAAGAAAAAAAGGAAGGCGAAATTCTTACTTTGGTAGTCGAAGCCGGCGAGGAGTTGGCCACCAGGCTGGTGATGACCTCGCTGTTGCCGGTGGTGCAGGCGGCGGTGGCCGGGGTGGGCAGGCGGGAGGGGACGATGGGCAGGGGCAGCAGCCCGGGGCGGTTGGTGCTGTTGGTGCTGGTGGCGCTGCTGCAGTTGGTGCTGCTGACGTGGTTCCCGTCCGAGCTCCAGTCCCGGCGATCCCACCCGGCGCGATACTCTCTTTCGAACCGGCTGTGGTGCCGTGACATCTCGATGGAGGGCAGCTTCTTCTCAAAGGGAACTCGAGAGCTCGCCTGAAAGATTAAAAACAGAGAGGCGTAAGGGATAAGGTCCCACCACGGCGATTGTGCTCTGTACATAATTTTTGTGGGCTTCCAAGGCCCACCAAGGCCACCAAGATGATGCGAGGGCTGGAACAGCTCTGCTGGGAGGACAGGCTGAGAGAGTTGGGGTGTTCAGCCTTGGAAAAGAGAAGGCTCTGGGGAGACCTTTCTGAGGCCTTTCAGTGCTTAGAAGGGGCCCATAAGAAAGCTGGGGACAGACTGTTTATCAGGGCCTGCTGTCAAAGGACAAGGGGTGATGGTTTTAAACTAAAGGAGGGGAGATTCAGGTCAGGTTGCCCAGAGAGGTGGTGGATGCCCCATCCCTGCAGACATCCCAGGCCAGGCTGGACGGGGCTCTGAGCAACCTGAGCTGGTGAAGATGTCCCTGCTCATGGCAGGGGTGGCACTGGGTGAGCTTTGAAGGTCTCTTCCAACCCAAACTATTCCATGATTCTGTAATCACCAAGACAAGTCCCTGCATGCCTCCTCTGCTTTAGGAGAGCACTCCTCCTCCCCTTTTCCCAGTTGAATGTCACAAAGAAGAGAGCGGTGTTACAGTAAACTTAATCCAGAACACAAATGAGAGAGTGTGAATAACCACAAGCAGGCGGTGGAGCGACCAGTCCCTCAGACCTGAGGAAACACCACCTGTCCAGACTCTCCAGCAGAACAACAAGCAACTGCACAGAAACCATGAAAAGCCAAGTTAGAAGAAAATCATCATTCAGCTCTTCTAACGGCAGGAGAATGATTCCAACAGCTCCATCCTGCGGTTTTCTCAGTAGNCCCTTCATCATCTTAGTTGCCCTACGCTGGACTCTCTCCAGCAGTTCCCTGTCCTTCTTGAACTGAGGGGCCCAGAACTGGACACAATATTCCAGATGTGGTCTCACCAGGGCAGAGTAGAGGGGAAGGAGGACCTCTCTCGATCTACTAACCACCCCCCTTCTAATACACCCCAGGATGCCATTCACATGATTTCTGCAGCTCTTTCCTGCACCTGATGCATGACCAAACACGAATCCTAAAGATGAGAGGGAGACAAATCTACCTGCTAAATCTATCTATCCATCACTTCTCTGTTTTCAAAGCCAAATATTCTTTACGCAGCCCCGTCCCCTCCTCACTGTTGGGCCTCCTCACTGGAAGCTCCTACAGGAGCCTGAGCTCCCGCTCTCCAGGCAGGTCCTGTCTCCTCCCGTGCTTCTGGCCAGACTTAAAACCACTTAACACACCTAAAACTCTCAAATGACCGAGTCTCTTTGTGTGATCATCCCATCCTTATCATCCCTTACCTCCCCAGTCTTTGTCATCCATAGATTTCTATCTGCCGGGAGCGAGATGTCTCAACACAGGGCTGGGAGTTGAGACTCCCAATGTCTAATCCTAGTTCTGATAATTATATGTTACATAGCCTAGAGCAGTTATTTAAGTCGTCCCTCCTAACCTGCAGAATGGTGGCAATAACGCTATTTTCCCAGCAGAGTTCAGAGTAAGTGAAAGTTTACAGCATTTGGAATTGAAGAACAGCACAAATAAATGCTAAATATATTTATTCCCATAAATAAATAATGAGTATCTAGGTCACTGCAGCATCTGATTTATTTTATTTGCATCACACGATCGAGCAAGTTCTTCGTAATAATAACATCAGGTCAGCGGAAGCAATTTTGTTTCACAAACTCTTAGATACAAAAATGGACAGTAAAAACATTTGCTTACAATGGCTGAGGAGGGATTTGGAACCAAACTCACCCAGAAACTTAAAGATAAGAAACTATTTAAGAGAGATAAAACTTAGAAGGGCCATAAAACTGCTCCTATCAACAATGTTGGTTATTCACCTGGCAAAAATTAAGAGAAAAAAGGCAAACAAAACCAATTATTAGGACTAAATAAAGATTCACCTGGTTCACCAGAGAGCTGCTAGCCTGAGAGAAAGAAAACTCTTCCTCAGTTAAAAATTCAATAATACAAATGTTTATTAAAAAAAAAAAAAAATCCCTCCCATCATCATTATTTTCTTCTGAAAGAAAACCTTCCAAGAAGCTGCATTTGCGATGGTTTTGTTGCCCCTGTGCAGGGCTGAGCGTCTCCAGCAAGAGCATATTTTGGGGACAACACAGCAGTGCTGCAGGTGCTGACCACAACATTAATGTTCCTCTGAATCCAACAGAGCCAGTGGGTTTCTTTTTTTCTGCACTAAGATTCGATGCAAGGTTTGACTTGATGATTTGAGGACCGACGGTTCGCTGCTGTTTACTTAGATTATTCTTGCCTGTATTTTTTGTGCCCGCCGGATACTTTAATTCAGAAAGCTCGTTTCTTATTTTCCGGAGGACCACGTGGAAACGACGGCTACACGCCGAACATGGCAAAAACCAGCGACTTAAGCGCTGCGGTGAAAACCGAAACTTTCCTTTTAGCAGAGGTGAAGAAAACACGGTTTTCCCCTAGTGGCAACCACCTCGGAATAAAATCAGCACCTAAAAATAACGTCTTCAAAGCTTAGAAGTTCCGCAGGTATCAACCCCCTTTCCTTTTGTTTTACACAAAACCAGGCAAAAAAGGGAGGCTGTACGCTGCGAGCTACGATTTCAAAACACCCTTTATTATTCCTTGCCTTTGGAAACAAGTTTCCTTCTAAACCGGCGCGGTCTCCGGCGCTGTGTGAAGCGATCTTTTGTGACTGCTTGGATGGTGGCTGTCAAGTGAATGCCCTTCTCCTTCCGAGCTGCGGGGTCTCCGTTCGCTGTGTTAGCGCACTTCTTGACAAGGCAACCAGAGAGAACCAAATCACATCTCCCCCCACCCACCCACGCGCTTGAGTGTATCTGACATTTAATTCCGCGGAGAGCAGAGGCACACATGCACACAAGTCAATAGCTGGCAGTTTTTTTGCCACACGATCCAAGACACCGTGCCCCCAGCAATTCTACTATCAGATGAGACTGACAGGCAATTACGTCAATAACAAGCAGGAAAAAAGCCTGTGACTAAGCCGCGCATTAAGAAGTTTACTTAAAACCCACCACTTTCTTCAAGAGTAAATTCGCTTCTTTGTCCAGCTACTGTATTTCACGATATTTCCAATCCAAATTAAAAGCCAGGGCTGAACGTCATAGTTTTCTTTCTATACAATGCATTAAATCTACACAGTTTCTTTCAACATGTCATTTTTGGCTGGGCACAAAGATATCTGACAGCCACAAGATGTGCAGAAAAACCAGAGGGGATAACTATCTAATAAACGAGTATTCAACTGCTAGTGCTTGCTGTTAATTGTTTAAAATTAGAAACAACACAAAATGTTCTCATAAATAGCTGCTGGGTGAGGTAAGAAATGGTTTGTGAACAGGCTAGCTAATTTTTAAATGTATTTTTGGATCCAGAGTTTATGCCTTGTCTAGACTATTTTTGTCAGGGATCATAATCATCATAAGAAAGCTTTAAACATACTTCGTACTCATAACATCAGCCTCTCCAACGAAGTGTGTCCCGGGCCAAGTGTAATCACCGCGTTCCTCTGCACGGAACTTGAGACGGGGCGGCACGAAACATCTTGAGAAACGGCAGAGACGGAGCCCAGTGCAAACCACACACGGACAGCAGAGAGGTGGGAGCTGGGAGCCTTTGCATCCCAAAGCCAAAGAGGTGGGAGCCTTTGCATCCTCACCCAATCATCACCGGTGCCAAAATACCCAATTTGCAGCTACAATTCTCCAGACATCGATTTTTTTTTTTGAATAATAATAAAAAAAAAAAACAAACAACAAACCAACCCATAAACACACACACCCACCCAAACAAACAAACAAAAATTAAATTAAATTAAATACAAAACCAAAACAAACCACCTTTCTGTTGGGGAGACAGGGAGAAGGAGAAAGATCAGTACCTAATACTTACAAATACCAATATCAATACCTACAAATAATTCCTATGTTTTCCCTTTTCAAGGGAAGTTTTTCTCAATACTCACATGCACCCATTTTTCTCTTAAATAGCTGCACATCCCTCTAAACAGCAGGATTTTCCCTTGTTTTCCAGCCTTGTGGCACCCCCAGCGCGGTCTGTGCTAAGTCACCGCCCCAGCTAAGCCTGGCCTAAGCAGAGATCTATCAACCTCCGTCTTGCGCCCGATTTTTCAGCTAGCACAAAGCTCCCCGCTGCCGCGTCCAGAAGTCAGTTATCGAGCAGATAAGCTTAAAGCAATCTCAGATACATCTGCCCTACGTCAGAGCCATAAAACCACGACGTAGACACAGCCGGCAATAGAAAGAACCCAAGATTTGCGTATCTCAGCACGGAAGTCCACGAGGAGGCATCCTGCTTGCTCTTATTGCTGAAAACCACTCTGTACAGCTAATTCTGCTGACATCCTACCTGGTGAAGGTGGTAAAGTCAATGAGACAGGCCTTCCCCCACTCTCTACTCAAGACGTAATCACTGGAGTAGCCGGGTGTCTTTAATCTCGACTAGAAAGGAAACGTGTGTTCCTGTTTGTCACACGGAATCAAAGGATTTTATTGTGCAACCAAAAGGAACAAAAACTCTCTTAGAGGAAAAAAAAAACCAAACACGACACCCTACTAAAGAGACAGAAGAGGGAGAAACCCATAGTTGAACTGATAGATTCAAAGCAAAAAGGAGATCAAATCGGTATTAAGGGAGAGCTGTGGAAAAGGCTAGAAGCTAAAGAAGAGAGATCAAGCCAGCAGAGGAAAATAAAAATCCCATGACAAATCTGAAATGAGATGTAGCGATACGGCAAAGCAAACAAAACGCCCATCTCAGTCCCCAACGACTGCATCGCTGTGTCTGTGGTACAAAAACCATGCCAAACCACTCTTGGTTTCAGAGAAGGGTTGTGCAAAGTGCTCTGGATCATGAGGATCATACGTGAACCCAACCCTTTCTTCCATAATTTACTTTCCCAGCAAGAGGGTAGAGCAGGGACGGGTAACAGACTGATGGGACAATAATAAATGCCCTTCTGAGGAATGTGACAGGCATCTCTCCTTGCCCTCCAAGGCCAAAATACGCGATGGTTAGAAAGCCATAAAAAGAAATTACTATACATTTATCACTCCTGAAGGAAAAGTAAAATGCTAAACAACTTCTTCCACGAGCAGGAGTTTTAGAAACGTCTCACATAAACAGCTTGCTCAACAATAAAAATTGGGGAAACTTTTCTGCAAAACTTGGGCGTCCTCAGGGCTGCCACGTAGGGCACCTACACAGATGACGACCTCCAGCCTCCAAACGTACCCAAAACACTTCGGCCGCTTGGAAATCCTCCTACCTTCTTCGTTTAAAACCACCTTCCTCCCGGTGCTCGTTTTTCACCGCATCTCTTAGGCGAGCTCATCCGCTCCTTGTTTCCGCAGATCCCCCCACACGCACGGAGCCAAGAAAAAGACCGGCGGCATTCGCGATAGCGCCGTGCTAACTACAGGCCCCTTACCAGGTTCAAACAGATCCTCGCTGCAGATTTATTAAACCTTAAATGATTAACATTTCATTTTATGCTTCATACATTTAAACAGAGCCCTTCTTCCCCCAAGCCCGAAACACTCACTGTTCCGCGGAAAAAAATGGTTGCTATTCACGTTCCTCTAAATGACAGTCCGGCTCGAGCCTCGGAGCGGCTTTTCCCCTGCTCTCCACGCTTATCTAGTCAAGGTCTCCTTAAAACGCCTGTCCTCACAGATATAAATATAAAGAAAAACAGGCTTTCAGCCAGTCTGAAGCCAGAGAATCAGATTTCTGAGACTATTAGTCAACTTCATTAAGTGACTTCAAAAATAAAGGTCAGCCTTTTAATTTAAATTTTTTCCCGGGTAAGCATTTGTTTCTAAATTTACCTTTTAAATAATAACATTAGAGAAATGCGATAGGCAAGAGAGGTTGGGAGACAGAGCAATGGAAGTAGATACACGGTCATGAGGGAAAGGGAAGAAAAGAAGAAAGAAATGAAGAGTCTGAAACATTAAAATAAGTAGCTAAATAGCCTCACGTGTTTTCAGACTGGATGAATGGAAGCACAGATAAAATAGTCTATCACAGAGCTTCAAAAGCAGTTAAGTGTCTATAAAGCCTAAGCATTTTGGGAGGTGAACACACAAAAAAACCCCACAGATGAGGAAGAAGAGAGATTTGCTGTAATCAGATCTAGCATGAAGAGCTGTAACTGATAACGAAGAAGATGTCTAAGTACCTAAGCGTGAATGATTTCAGATAGACGCTGCAGGGAAAACGCCCCTGGATGCAGTTTTATCAGAGCAACCGACACAACCACCGACTGAAGACATAAGGTATGCGTATGGCACCAAAATCCCATGGAAATACGGCGATGCTACCATAAATTCTGCTTGTAACGTAACTCAACAGTAGGGTCATGCACGCACACATATCGCACACATATCGCACACATATAAAAAATAATACAAACGACACGGGGTGCCAGCACATGTGGCAGCTTCAGGAGCTTCTCTTCACCTCCGCAGTGTGACAAGCAAAATGTTTTATTCGAGCTCACCGTTATTTATAACCTACAAAGACTTTCTTAGACACATATGGAATCACTGTTATAAGCCTACATGGATCTGACTAATCCACTTTCACAATTTTTACCTAAGTTCTTTTTTTCCATCTGGGTGACTTCGCTGAATGACTTCTTTGTTAGACGAAGGCAGTAGGAATCCAATCAAGAGATTCTGTAAAGCTGAACTACAAGCAGCTGTGTAGAAAGATAAGACCCAGAAATATTTGAGGGGCAAGGAAACAACTTTATTATCAAGCGAGGTCTACTTTTGTAAACCCTTGATTTAGCCTTGTAAACAGTTGTAAAGCTCTTGTAAAATCCAAGACAAGGCAGAGAGACTTGAGCTGCTTTGCTACAATCAGATCTTCAAAAAGAAAGAAGGAGGAAAAAAAAAAAGCCCAAATTCTAACCCTGTAAGTGATAAAGGAGCAGTAGATTTAAGAGATTATATAGGATTTAATTTTCCAAATACATGCTGGAGGAGGCAATGCTTTGGGACATAAAAATAAGGAAAAAATCAGAGCAGCAACATGACAATATGTTCCAAGGATAGAGTTCACTATGCAAGAAGTACAAATGAGACTTGTGTTTCTCTGTCTCAAAATATTGGAGAAAAATGTGTACGCTTATTATTTCTGAGTGCCTAAGATGGATATGGAAATCTTCTCTTTATATAAGTAAAAAGATAAACTAGACTATCCAACTTAAAAAACCAAACAGCCCAAATGAGAGTGAAACCATACCTTACCAGTCCGGTTTCTTTCCCTCTAAGCTGGGAGAATACGGTCTTCCAAATTAAGGGGTTACTAAAACACCTGTATGTGCATGTTTTAACACTAAGCTTCATGGAAATTGATTTATTACTTTTACCTAAGTTATTTTTATTTATTCCTTTATGCATAAAAATTAAATTTATTACTAAGCTTCATCTTCAATATGATCATTTCCCGTATTTTGTCATTTGCTTTCAAATGCTAATTCCTCCGCAACCTGAGTGGAGTAGATAACGCGTCCTGCCATTCACTGCTCACCGGCTCCGGTAGGGCGAGAACAATTCACAACAGGTCCAGAGGCGCCTGTGGTCCTGCTGCTCGTGCTGTTGGAACAAAAGATGAAGACCAGCGCCACTTGCTGCCTGCCAAATTTGGGGACGCGCCAAGTTACGGGGTTACATCAGGTGCAGGGGTCTCCTTTTGGGGAAGCCCCCCATCATCCAGGTGTCGTGGACTATCTTGAAAGGCCTTCATCCACATCCTCAGATGCGCTTATCGTCAATTAGAAGCTGATAGAAAACATGTCAAAATATACTGGTTTGGGACACGCATCTGGAGAAGATTCTTAACTCCATTGCTCTCTCTTCAGGCTTTTATTGGAAAGATCTCCCACTTGATCTGGTTCTTTCAGAGCAGAGCTCACCCCTCACCACCCTCCGTTCCCAAAAATCAAGTCTAGCTGCCATTTCACACAGATTCTTGGGCTTTCCAAGGCCTTTCCGCAGCAACATGACTGGAATTCCGCACGGCAGTTTTCTAAGTGAAAACCCACCGCAACTTTACACAAAGGCGTAATAACTTTCTCAGATGTCTCTACAGGGTCCTGGGCAGCCGGCACTGCCTAGAACCGAGCCTTGTTAAAACCGGAGAGACAGAAACATCATGTTCCTCTGCAACACTCCCGCTTGCAAAGCACTGTCCAAAACACCGACTTCCCTAATTAAATTATCTCGTTAGCATGAAAAGCAAACAAAAGAAAACCAAATGCCAAAAGCTGCGACGTTGAAGGCCGGTTTGAGGAGGTTTTGCGCAGAAAGACTCGCACGGCGGAACCGGTGGCCGGCACCCCAATCCGGGCATGGGGAATGGCTGGACGTCAACTGGTGGCCAAGGTCCAAAGGTGCTCAGAAGGGAGAGATGGAGGAGGAAAGACAAGGACACGACTAAATTTCTTCTGGGGAAACGGGCCATCTCCTCAAAACGCATTAAGTGGTTGCCAGCACCTGACATACCTAATCTCGCCTAAGACTTCATAGTTAATAAAGCAGAAATGTAGAATAAGCTACTGTCAGTGTTGCCAAATGTCACAAATTAAATCTCGCGGAATTTAATTAACAGGATCTTGGCTCTTTTGGGGCTGGTTTCTTGGGGGGGGGAGGAGGAGGGGACTGGGTCTTCACATTACACTTGGACAAGGCAGGAGAAATTCCCTTTGATTTACCGCCATTCTCAATTTTGCGGCCCTTGGGGAAGACTGATCAGGCAGTCAAAACTATTAGAGGAGAAAGCTCTCTGCCAAGGAAAGGGTTAAATGCAGCGTATTTTACATCAAAAGCTCTCTGGATCACCCCTAGTGCTGCACAACTGTGTAATAAAGAAACTGTACTTCGAATTTCCCTCTTAGAGGATATTTTTGGGTCATCCCACCCCTGTCACTGTTCACATTTTAAAAGCTTCAGCTAGCACCAGGGGAAGTAGTATATTTTCTCTTCCAGGACCGATGCCCTCTGACCGCACCGAATTTGCTGACATTTTGTTAAAAGGAGACATAGATCACTCCCCCAAATCACAACCACACGCCCACTTACAGCATGAAACAGTCACTAAGCATCTGGTGTATAAAAAGAGCTTATTAGACACAAAACGCCCCAGAAAAACAAAATATCAAAAACCAACCAAACAAACCAAAAAAACCCCCAGGCCAACAAACAAATCAAACCAAACCAAACCAAACCAAACCAAACCAAACAAAAAAACCCCCAAAAAAACAGAAAACAAAACCCAAGAAATGTTAAATCTACTTGAATACTAGACAAGCACAATCCATAACAACACGGATCCAAGCGCCTTTGAGATTTTAACATGATCCGCTTCACACTGTTGTCTGAGGTAGGAAAGTGCGGTTATCCTGATGCTGCAATAAGAAACTGAATTTCCACCGAGAGGAATAACTACAGCTTTTCCAACTTCTGGTGCCCTAAACTGCCTCGTTCAAGGAGCCACAGATATTCTTGTCGCACTTTTGGAGGTTGTGAAGGGCCTGGAGAGGGGAATTTCTCTGCCTCTTTCCATGAGACATTTGTTTGCTCCATGGCACCGGTACCACTGGTACCAGTACATCTGCACCAGGTGCCCCTGATCTTATTTTCAGTCGGTTCGATAGAATGCGCTATTTTTGTTTTGTTTCGAAAGGCGACGCTTCGAGAACAAGAGGGACAACGCCGCCATCCTAATGCATTAATACCCCACCCAGTATCAAAGTTAACAGCTTGCTCCTGCACCTCCCAAAAGCCATTGCTGCTACCACTTCTTCCACCACCTTCACTTAAAATTGCTACCAGGGACTCGCATTTTATCTTTCCAGGTGTTGGACGAAGATTGTTTGCTGAATGCAGTAAATCAGCAACCCACCTTTGCTAGGTCACAGGTCTGAAGCTTTTAATTAGCTGCTTTAGACATAACATGATCAAATAAGAATTAGCTCATTTCCCAAAAGCACAAGCCACTCACCACATCCCTCCTAAGACATGTTAGGTGATGTAGGACCATTAAAAATTACAGAGAGAAATCAAATGGTGTTCGGTAAGCATCTGCTTAAATATGGATTTAATAATCCCTAGAATTTAGTTAAGAATACAGCTTTAAAACTCCCAGATTCGCAAGCACTGGCCAAAATGTTTGCATTTTTTCCCGAACAGCAATCATTCATTTTCCTTCAACCAAAGCTGTCAAAAACTCTATATGCAGCCTTGTAGTGAGATTCTTCTATACATGCCAAATACCTGTATAGCAAACATCTGGCCTCACTTCTGTTCCATGGGTTTGCCAAACCATAAGTCCACCAGTTGTTTTGTTCTTGTGACTTTTATTTCTTCTTCCTCTCTGCTGTGCCTCAGGTCGTTTTTCTTAAAATGAAATCATTAAACCAACCAGAAAGAGCGGAGCAAGGAGGAGTAAGAAGAAGAGCTGTAGCATCTGAGTAATCTTCCAGTGGGACTAATTTTACTAAGTATTTGTGCTACTGCTACCAGTCAATCACTACAAGTATTATTAGGAAGCTAAAAAAAATATATATATATAAACTGCATTTAGCAAAGAATATTGGCACAGAAAGAAGGAAAAACACATATGCTGTTCTCAAAACGAGAAGCTCAGTTTACTCGAATGTCCTCAATATCAATATAAAATATATTAACATGAAAAAAAAATAAAAAGAAACCTTGCCGTTCCCCTATTTTGCATTCATTTTACATCCGGACTTCTCCGAGGCAGCAGATCAGAATGGTGCATTGCCTTCCCCTCAGGCCAAGTGTAATAAACAGGCAGGTGTAATATAAGGCTGCGGTGTCTCAGCTCTCCTCCCAAACAATTGATCTTCCCGGCCTACAGTACAATTTAGTCCCGATAGCTCCCTTCACGTGCCTCTTTCCTGATCGGTCAATTATTTAAAATCAAGCAGAATTAAAGTTGGTTTTGGTTTGGTTTGGTTTTTTTTTGGGGGGGGGGCGCATGATATTCACCAGTGACTGAAGTGAAACTAATAAACTAATTTCCCTTTACTGCCTCGGGCAAAACAGAAAAAGTCAAGTCTATGAAAGAAAGACTGCAGCTGTTTCATCAGTCTGTTGCCCAAACGCGCCTGCAATTTACTGTCTTTAAATTCGATTTTTGGTTCACAGGACAATTTTGGAAACGGAACACAACAAAAGGGAAACAGCAAAAAAGGCAGTAGTGAGGGAATCTGACTCGGCAAGACAGAGAGAAGGGGAAGAGCACTCTCCTGTTCTTTGGAACAGAACATATTCCTCCTGCCAGTAGCGAATTTATCCAGTAGATGTCAACACCAGCAAAAAATACGTGTAAAGCCAGCCTTAACAGCAACAGTAGTCTGCTGGTTTTGGCGGGGATAGAGTTAATTTTTTTCCATAGTAGCTCGTACGGTGCTATAATTCAGATTTGTGCTGAAAACGGTACTGATAATACAGGGATGTTTTAGTTATTGCTGAGCGGTGCTTACACAGAGTCAAGGTCTTTTCTGCTCCTCACCGCACCAGTGAGCAGGCTGGGGGTGCACAAGAAGCTGGGACAGCCGACCTCAAGTGACCAAAGGGACATTCCATACCATTTGATGTCATGCTCAGTATATATTTGGGGGGAAGAAGAACGAAGGGGGACATTCAGAGTGATGGCATTTGTCTTCCCAAGTAAGTGTTACACACGACGGAGCCCAGCTGTCCTAGAGATGGCTGAACACCCACCTGCCCATGGGAAGGAGGGAATGAATTCCTTGTTTTGCTTTGTTTTCACATGCGGCTTTCACTTTACCTATTAAACTGTCTCTATCTCAACCCACGGCTTTTCTCACTTTTACCCTTCCAATTCTCTCCCCGAACCTACCGTGGGGTGGTGAGCGAGTGGCTGCGTGGGGCTCAGTTGCTAGTCGGGGTTAAACCACGGCAAGTTGTCACTTCCATTTACAGGACTGCATCAGAGGTTAGTTTAATATTTGGAAGCATCACACACTTATTCTCTGCTGCCCCATCCCTGCATCTTCCAGCACGGATCCAGCCTGGCCCATCTGCCAATAAACATACGTGGAGCAAAATAATTTCGTTTTTGCTTCTTCGATAATTCCGCCTGTTTTGCTGGAAAATGGAAAAATTGCTCATGAGTATGCAATTAGTTTCAGATTAGATCAGAGGAAAATTTTCAGAGGAGGAGCGGGGAGAAGGGTGGGCAAAATACTATGCAGTGCAAGGTGACTACTCTGAGCAAAATCTTCATAGTTACTAAATATAATCTGAAGAGGTCTGTTCCCTTCCAACCTTTCACTGCATGGTAAAGCAATGCAATGATTACATGGATTTCGCTCTTTCCTCAAGAAGCTTCTCAGCCTACAACAGTGACCTGAGATTCCCACGCTGACCCCAGGTCAACAGATGCTTGTTGTTCCTGTAAGGTTTCTTTCTTTGCTGCAATACACCAAGGACAGTCTGTTGTAAGCTTTTTAGTGTTATTATCACTCAAAAGATTGAATTTGCTGACAAGTTTTAAGCATGCAAAAAAACAAGGCCATTGCTGTTGACACTTTTAAATCTACTATTAAGATCTGACTGTTTGAACAGCTTGCGTGTGGAATCTGAAGCACAGATTTCTGTTTCCTTTTTGTTTATTTTCAGATAAACCTTGTGTTTCTACTCTGCAATGTTTGCATTTGGCTGCTGAGCATGCAGTAATCGCATACATTATACGCATTGCTCAGAGACACTTTGCATCACAGCCCATCAGATTTTTTTTTGATAGATGAAAAGAGAAGGAAAATAACAGATCATTTGCCTGATTGATTAATCTTTCCTCACATTGCCATTTCCCCATAAACACAAGGAGGAAAACCAAAAGTATGTTGTGACATCTAATAGCGAGACATTGAAGCAGTTTATTTTATTACTGCTACAAAACTTGCTAAGGAGTTTGTTTTCACAGAGATCTAAAAAATGGCAAGGAGACATAAATGAATATCTTACAGAGACTTATCACTTCGAGAACAGTTATTCCTCACATGTAAACCCTACAGCTCTTAAGAGAAGCATATAGCCTATGTAATAACAACGATGTAGTTGCAGCTTATCTAATCAGCCTGGCCAGAAATTCGGGCTCTTTGAGAAAGCAAAAACAGTGGCCAAAAGCCAAGACTGAATTACCATCATTTAAGCAATTCTTAGGCATCAACAGAAGCGGGCACGGGAAGGCCAGGCAAAGGTATTGCAGTCCCACTAAATAATCCCAACAGATGATGGCACGTGAGAGAATAAAATCACAGCTCTAAACGCCGGGAAAGGGCATGAAATACAAAATCCAGCCCCATGTGTCCCCAGGCACCAGCAGCACACCCCGTTTTGGGAATCCGCGTCCCGTTCCACAGCTCTGAGCGCGGGCACCAACTACCCAAGACAGAGCCATAAATAGTTTGGAGATAAGATGCATATCTTACGAGGCACACCGGAGTTTCGCAGCCTTGTATGAGCAATTCTTTTAATTACCACCAACACCTTCTCTGAATCCCCGTCTCAAAGAAGCAGTGGAAACTTTTGATTTGCGGTGACACCTTGATTGCCGTGCGGATGAGTCACTGCACCATTCCTGTTAGTCTCACGAATTTATAGATTTTTTTTTTTTAAGGCCAAAAAGCCCAGGAGGCTGTTACGATGGCTCTGTGAACAGCACAGCCCTCTCGCCTCATCGAGTGTCTGACAGAAATAGGGACTCGGTAAGTCACACATAAAATGATAATGTATGTCTAAGGTTGGGCATAAACACCTGAATAGTTCCCTCAAAAAAAAAAAAAAAAAAAGAAAAAAAATTGATCATTTCAATTATGTCGTCAATCTCAAGTGAGGATGCTGCAGGGCTGGTGTCTGCAGGAGGAGGCCTGAAGCTGCCCGGTGCCGCTCACAGCCGGTTCCAGATGGTTCCATGATGGCGACACCACAGGAAAGAGCTGGGCCCATCAAACAAGACAGTGGTGCCTCTGTAAAACATTCCTAGGAAGAGGTAAAACCACTGCACAGGCACTGAGGAATGAGGAAAAATGCGTGAGAAACGGCCCTGCCGATAGCGGGTTCCGTGAGGGAGGTGGAGAAGGTGTCGCAGACACCAGAGCAGGGATGACCCCGCAGCCCATGGAAGCAGATACCCACACTGCAGCCCATGGGGGACCTCAGGGTCCTCTCCTCATGGAGAGGAGCCCATGCTGGAGCAGGATCCTGGCAGGAGGAGCCCATGGAGGACCCACACTGGACAGGCTGATCCCCGGGGACTGCAGCCCGTGGGACGGACCACGCTGGAGCAGTTCATGAGGGACGGTATCTCCTGCAGGAACCCGTGCTGGAGCCGTTTGTGAGGGCTGGTATCCCCAGGAACGGACCCACGCTGGAGCAGGGAGGGAGAATGAGGAGAAAGGAGCAGCAGAGAGATGGACGGATGGACCGTGACCCCCATTCCTCATCCTCCCAGTGGGGAGGGAAGAGGTGGAAGAGCTGGGAACAAAGGAGTGAAGTTGAGCCTGGGAAGAGAGCGGGGCCAAGGGAAGTTCCTTGAACTTTTCTCTTTGTTTCTTACCGTCCAACTCTGTTTTAACTGGCAATAAACTGATTTTCCCTGAGTCTGTTTTGCTTGTGACAGCATTGGTAAGAGATCTCCCTGTCTTTGCCTTGACCCATGAGATTTTTCATCTTATTTACTGGAAAGGCTGAGAGCACTGGGCTTGTTCAGCCTTGAGAAAAGAAGGCTCAGGGGAGACCTCATCACCATGTCTCAATATTCAGTGGGTAGCTACGAAGAAGATGGAAACTCCCTTTTTACAAGGAGTCCCATGGAAAAGACGAGGGACAACGGGTACAAGTTACTCCTGGGGAGATTCCAATTGGACACGAGAGGGAAATTTTTCACCATGAGAACAATCAGCCAGTGGAATAACCTCCCCAGGGAAGCGGCGGATTTCTCAGTGTTGGACACTTCTAAGATGCAGCTGGGCAGGTGCTGGGCTGTCTCTCTAGGCTGTGCTTTTGCCAAGAAAGGTTGGACCAGATGATCCCGGTGGTCCCTTCCAGCCTGGTATTCAATGATTCTGTGACATTTCCTCTCCCTGTCTGTTGAGGAGGGCGACTGGGAAGTGGCTGGATGGAGGTCTGGACGTTGGCCACAGCCAACCCACCGCAGCCAACAAAGACCTGCAGCAAAAAAAGAACTAATTTTGTTTTTTTTTTTCATTTCCAGAATCTCCCAAGGCCATTCACACACTCATTCTCCGTAGCAGTGGGGAAGAGGGAGAAAAAAGACTGAATATTTCTGTATCTGCGGTATTTTAGTGTATTTATGAAAGACACCATGGGGAAGACCTCCTACATTATTACCACGACTGGGTTTTTGCTTTATTGTTTGCTTTGAAGACACGTGCTTTATTCCCAGTATCTTACAAAATTTCGCTCCATTCATTGTATCACTGTATTTTTGCCTACCCACTTGTAAATAATTTCTATGATGATGTGAGTGCATGATGAGCCGCTTGGAATGATCTTCACAGATGGAGTGCTCCACCAATTGCTTTCCTGAATAAAGTACCTATCCATTGCATTTCCATCATCTTATAGGTAAGTAATAACATTCACTGAGGATAGATTAGACATACACTTCGAAATAATGCCTGTCTATAACTAGATGTCTTATTTCCAGCATCCACATAATGGCCCCATTACATTCTTGATTACTGTGGCCAGGCTCAACAGATTAATTTCTTCAGAAGTTTCTTCGCATTTTTTTTCTTGATTAGCAGAAAAGTCCAACTTTGCCTATTTACTGAACGCTACGATTTTCAGAAGGTTATTTGCAATGGTCCCAAAGACCGCCTCTGCTAATTCTTTAGAGGCAGACTCTCCAGTGCATTTCACTCAAAATTCTTAATAGACACTTTTGCAAGATGCCCTTTCTTGTCCCGCTTTGGTCTTCATTCCCAAAGTTAAGAGTTTGGAGAAAAAAAAAAATTCCTACACAAGGTTATCCAGTTCCTTGTATTTTAATACAACGATAAGCATTTATGTGGCACTCTTCGTCTTCAAAGCACTTTACAAACATTAAATATTTAATGCTCATAGCATCCCTCTTACTCTCAACCCCGTTTTACAGGTAGGGAAACAGACTCACAGGTTAAGTGATTTTGTTTCAAGTCACATCACAAGTTACTGAGGGATGTGAGACCAGAATATATGAGCTCAGATATTCAGTTCCTACTCAAAACTAGACCAGTCTTATTCCTTCCCTTAAATAATAAAACTAATAACAAAAAACTTCGCTCTTGTTCAGGGATAATTTATCTGCTTCTCTGGAGGTTCAAATGCAACCCAAAATAAAAAAAAACCTACATGAAAAGCACCCCAAAATGATCCAGGAGGGCAGCTACCAGCTTTGTAATCCATATTCTCCCTTTCTAGTGTTCTAGAGAGAAACCCACGATTGTGCATTATCAGAAAATGGATAGTATGTTTTTCAAGCATTTACATACAGCCACACACACACATATATATATTCCCAACCACTACCTAAACCGTGAACAGAGACCTTCCAGCCAGAGAAGAATTTGCAATTTAAAAACTGAAGTCCGTTTCAAAATGGCATCACTAAAGAGCTTTAGTATTTGATAAGAAGATTACAGTATATTCAATTGCACACAGCAAAAGCCTTTTAAAATAAAGTGCAGGAATAGTGAAGCCAGGCATTTTCAACCAGATAACAAGAAGCTAATCGGGCAGTGGAAAAGGTGCGCCCTGCTGCAGGGAGCACTCACAAGTCAGTCAGGTTTCGAAACTCAAATAATGAGTGAGGCTTTTTTTTGGCTTTAACATTCTTCATAATCCAAGTGGGAGGTCTAAACACAGGCTGTATGCAACATGAACTGTATTTCCCTTTAACAGGCTTCTATGGGAACAAATGCTCAGTGTCAGGCTGGTACTACATGTCCATTTAATTCAGCTGAGAGAACTCTCCTGCCCCTGAAGAAAGCTCATTTCTTCTCTCCATGGATGCAACTATAGAGCTAGCAGATAATATCTGGCCCTCACTCATTATTTATACAACCACCTAATTATCTCCCAGAGACTCCCTGTTTTGTAGAAGTTTCTGTTTGGAAATCCCATTAGCTGGCAGGATGGAAAGCCAAACCTGGCTCTGGGTACCATGACAGCAAGTGCTGCATCCCGACAGCCCAGACCAGAGCATCCCTCGTTAGGACACGTGGAAAGCGGCACGGGAGCCCGATCTGAAGCTTAAAGAACATTTTTAAAATAAGTACCAAGTCTTCATATCTGTTCTGAAACTGCTTGTTACATTTTCAGGGAATACTGTTTAATAAATTGGATTTACGTCACACGAGAGACATGCTCCTGGCGTTACACTCAGGTCTGTTTAAGGTTATCTTGGGAACTGCACGCACGCAAGATCAACAGGAGGAAAACACACTCAGAGTGCAAGAGAAACATGATATGGGTAGAAGACAGAGATAAACAAAAAAACCCACCAAAATCTACCTGCATATTGCACAATTTCCTCCTTTGTGCCATCGGGTTCTTGCTGCTTACATCGCTCTACCCCTACCATATCCAGACACCATTGATACTCATTTAACTGTAAAATCTGAGAAAATCTTCAAGAACTGCAGTTATCGCTCCTCTCCTGCCGATGAACTGAGGATGGAGAGAATATGGACTAAAGCTAGAAGCAGCCTTCGGGTAGGAAGAGCAGAGCTCAGGCACTATATCCAATTTAAACACACGCAAAACCCCTCAAAGCTTATGTACCTCAGAGTCTGCAGGAAACCACATTTTTTGCTAATAAAGCTATTTAGGTGCCCAATGTCCTGCTGTCATATAAGCCAAAAGGAACATCATTTGGACATTTATCACTGCGGGAACACTGGAAACTCCCAATTGAGGCAACCCAAATCCCACGGTGCCACGTCACGAGCCCCTCCACAACACACGGATGCTCTGAGCGCCGATGGGAGGTAACACAGCGCGACTCGTCCTGCCAAGGGATCTGGTTTCCAGCTTCAGCTCCATATATAAATCAAGCACGGGGCATTAAAGAGATCTGCTGGGCTCGGATTCCACGCAGGAGCTGGACACCGGTGCACCCACGGCTGCGTTCCGCACAGCACCGGGGCTGAAGCTCCCTTTGGGTGGTACCATCTCTTATTTAACTTCAGCCATACGCTGAAGGCAGGGAGTGAGTATAACCCCCTGCTCTCTCGAGATGCCCTGTGTGACTCTAGGCTCAGCTTAACAGGGTGTTGGAGCTCACTGGAGACAGATAAGAAAAACAACCAAGGATGCGCCAACGTAGCACCGTGTCCCCCGCTCCGCTCACGGGGCTTGGGGGCAGATCCAGCCCAACGCCACATCCAGCCAAAGCCCACGAGGGAGGGCACCGGAGTTTCTGCTGCCACCGCTCTTTGGGACTGAAGCCACCGCGATTTAGCAAGTGGTGTTGTTTGTTCTCTTTGCCATTTTGTTTTTAAGATTATAGGATTTACACAGACGCGGGTAAAATATTTTGAGGCGCTGCCACAGAACAGCAGAGCGGAGGCAACACACATGTATTATGAAAGCTGTGTCATTATAATATATAGCTTTTCTGTTATAAATTACACGGGCCAGCTAAAGTACAGGTTACAGTGAAGTCTAAGCAAGTCATGTTGTGTCAGTAATGCGCATATGGAAGGAAAAAGAAACAACAATTTCCCTGTGGATTTTAATACGCTTAGCAAAACGGCCAAGATTAAATTCCTCGTGGAGGGGGGAGCCAAACCCCACTCCTGAAGTCACCGTGTTGTTTCGTTGTTGTGGTGTTGTTGTTGCTTCAAATAAGAAACACAACTACGCAGTTGTCACAACTATGGAAATACCAACTAACACTGAATTAAAGCCCTTTTCAAGAATGCACAAAACACAGCTTGCTGCTATTGTCTTTTTTTTAAATCTTGAACCATTGGCTCTCTGAAGCAGCCAGGAAAACTTGACTGTCATTCACTTCCCACATGAGTCATTTAAAAGGTACCAAACCCATCCCTGCACCTCTATAATATCACAATTTGGGGACAGCTCAGGGCTCCTTGCCTGGGCCGGGTTTCTCCATTTTGTCTCATATTTATATTCACCATCTCTCCTTCCACCGTGTGCCCCTATCCAGGTCCCTTCCCTCTTTATTTCGCATCACACTAAGAATTCACCCAATCCTCCTCCCCCCAAAACAAGACTGATCCAAACAGCCGGTTCGCAAAACCTCCTTTTCTTTACTCGGCTCCTCTTTTGGACCTTTCTTTTGCCATCTTAAAAATCCCCGAATGAAATCATTAGGTGAACAACGCACCTGATGGTACTGATAGTTTGCCAAGCTGACACCCTTAAGAGGAACGAAACGGCTCGGATCCTATTCTCAGATGTAGAGAGGAGAAAATAAAGGTGAAGAAGCAGGTGGGAATTTAGTGGTGATGAAATGGAAGTGACAAACTTATAATTTATTAAGCTTCTAAGCACGGTTTCACCCAAAAAACAGGGGGGGGAGACAAAAAGTTCCCTCCTAAATATGGTATTTAGCAGAAACCTTTAAGAGAATCAACAAGCCCTTTCTCTCCCAGTTCAGCTCTCTACTGCTATCCCCTCACAGGAGACGTTCGTTCTGGACAATTAATTTGATTAGCTTAGAAAGGAAAGTTTCAGCGGCCAGCAGGAAACCCTGCCAGCCCACCAACCATTTCTATTTGCGATGGAATTCATGGAGTTAAATCCCGCAGTGCAGCTCCAGGAGCATCCCTGCCACATCCCCGTGCCTTGCTGCAAAAGACGGGCCAAACGCGGCGATTACCACTTTGTAAGTAAAAACCAAGTATTGGCTCTCGGTAGAACCATTTTAAGGCCGGCATACATTAATTTCTTCTTTTCTGCGTTGCCTCTGCATACCCGCTGCTGGCAACGCGACAGCCTATAAGCACTGAATGTTGCGCTGAGTAGCTTAAGAGCTCCAAGACAGATTGTCATTTTGCTCACTCTTCCCGGGGCCAAAATGTGTTTTCCCAGGAAA
This sequence comes from Pampusana beccarii, assembly GCA_013399365.1. Taxonomy (NCBI): domain Eukaryota; kingdom Metazoa; phylum Chordata; class Aves; order Columbiformes; family Columbidae; genus Pampusana; species Pampusana beccarii. The sequence continues at coordinate 52,883 of VWYH01001038.1, read as the reverse complement.
AATAATAAATAAATCAATCCCTCTTCCCAAAACAAACACAGCCCCCTTTCCCTCCCCCTGCGGCCACCTTCAGATTTCAAGAAGAATTGGAGTGGCACCACCCTCGGAGGAGAAAAAGGAGCGAAACGCATCCTCGGGAGGTTTTTTTTGAATTCGAGACACAGAGGCTCTCCCCGAGACAGCTTTTTGCCAACTCATGGAGAGTTTGGAAAACGAAGGCAAAAGCCTCCCATTTGCCTGAATTCAATGGGAAGGCAGCGCGGCGCACGGAGCACCGGGGCAATTTGCTTTTGGCAGCCGATATCGCTAAGTAGGTGGGCTCGTTCGGAGCCAATTAGCGGGTGACGTTCCCTTCCTTAGGTACAATGTGCTGCGACACAGCCCGGACTGCTCTTCCCCCCCCGGCGTCTGTGTTTACCGCGGCTGTTCATTTGTACTGTTGGCAAGGGGGATGTTTAATAAAGCAGGCCATTGCCTAGCTACAAACAGGGTATATCATCCTTCGGTGTATGTACACATATGGTATGAAAGAGAACGCTGTTAGAAGTCAAAGCAGCTCCTGCCAGAAAACGTTGATGGCAGCGCGGTAAAAAGAGGGTTGGGGCGCGATGCGGTTCTCTGGTTTCTAATACTGGGGGGGAAAGGGGAGAGAAAGCACGGTGGGTTTAGATCTGAAGTTAAAAGGGGATCGTAAGAGTGAAGAAAAAGGAGCAATAACCAGATTTCAGAACTCCCCATTCCCAGCTCAAGGCCTAAGCTTTGTTTTGGCTTGTGCTGCCCTACAAATGGAGCCAAAGAGGTTCTTGATCCAGCTTTTTATTTCCCGCAGTGCTAAGCTACAGGAACGTTCACGTCCAGGGCCTGCTTTAGTCCCGTCTCTAATTAAGGTAGTTTATTTTCTCAAACATGCTACCTGAGACCTGCTGATGTCGCTTCAGGTCATGCAGCCATGCTTCAAACTGCTTTCTAATATTCCTAATAGTGCCACAGTGATATGTTCAGCTTATTACTGTTACCGAAGCTGTAGGGTCACGGTATTCTCTGCAAAATACTTCTGTAATGGAGTGGATTAATTTAATGAATGCCATTTACTGCAGCAGAAGTGACAATGATTTGATGGTTTGTTACAATTAAGACTCATTAGCCGGTGACTTTTTTCTTAGTTGTCTGACACCATAATAGATATAACACGTATCAGATACAAAAGTTCTGAACTTTCTTCTAGTCATTTTTAATAAACATGAAGGAAGTGAGAACGGAAGTCTCGGCGTTCAGCTGCTCGAGGGACGGCACCCGCACCTCCCCGCACGAGCCGTGGCGAGAAGGCAAAACCGCTCCTTGGAAATCACCGGATGATCCCGGCATTTGGGCCTTCAGCTGAACTGGAAGTTTAACTCAAGGCATCCCATCACCTGGTTGAGATGCAGAAACAGCTTCTGAGAGAGCAGGCAGAGCCAGATCTCGATGCTCCGCTTTTAACGAGACGGGAATCGTGCANGGGTGACAGAGCCTGGCCCAGGCTGCCCAGGGAGGTTGTGGAGTCTCCTTCTCTGCAGACATTCAAACCCACCTGGACCCCTTCCTGTGTAACCTCATCTGGGTGTCCTGCTCTGGCAGGGGGATTGGACTGGATGAGCTTTCCAGGTCCCTTCCAATCCCTGACATTCTGTGATTCTGTGATACTGCGATCCAAACACCCGCTTGCGGGGCGACCGGAGAGCCCTACGTGAGATGGATGCAAACCTCAAACCTCGTTTTAGTAACGATCCTCTCTTCCTCAGCCCGTGTTGCAAGGCTGAGGAGTGAACCCCACACGCTTCCACCAGCGCAACCCTTTTTGTTCCTTGGGAACACAACAACTCGTTTGCTTTTCACGAAATCTCGAACAGCAGCATGCTGAACGCTCACAAACCGAGGCAAAATCCCCTACTAAATAAAAAAATATACTGCCGAGTAAAAACAACAGCGGTCAACCAATGTCATTAAAGTCCGGGTTTTCAGACTACAACGAGTCAGAAGCCAAAATAATGTTTTTGCGGATGCAGCATCCCCAGCATTGCTGGGGACACAAGATCAGGCTCGGCTGTGCAACCTGTGCAACCTTAATCAGCAGAGAAGCAAAGCTACCAAACTAATTTAATTGTCCAATAAATAGCATTTAAAATCTGGATATTGCACAAATGGTGCGTATATATATATATTTATATAGACTCCAACACGCTACAAATATTCCCCAAATCCCCAGAAAGACCCACAAATTTAAAAGATTTCACTTAAAAAATAAACCTAGGCACTAACTGAAGGAAACAAGAATCTTAAACATAGAAATTATGAACTACCCCTTTAATATTTGACAACGATATTTAAAAAAATATATATTTTCTGAGTCACTGCCTCCTTTTCTTTAATCAAAAAAGGAAACCGAAAATTTTTAGCTTTTAGTTCAACCTGACTCATAATCTGGTCACACTAGGTGCTCTACGGAAAATCATTCCAGAATACAAGGTTGTGAGTGAAAAGAGTTCAGCAACAGCAAAACGAACACCCCCAAAAACAAGTGCAAAAGAAACACAAAAAGGTACTTGTTTGCCTTTGAAGCATAGAATAAGAAACGCCCCAAAAGTATAAAAACAGAGGAATAAAGAAAAATAATCAATACCATATCTTACTGTTGTTGTGCAAATTCAGCATCGTTCCCTTCCATCCTGCCTGGGACGGACACACGGGCACTCGCCAAGACGGACGGAAAGCCACGCTGCATTGTCAAAATGCCCAGCTGATGCTGCCGATGACGACGTCTTGATCAACAGATCAGGTCATGGCAGTCTTAAGACGTAAGAAGAGAACAAAAAGTAGGAGAGAGGGAGGAGGTGACTCAGCAGGCAGGACTGGAAGCCCAAAACCCAGACGTTTGACAGCAAAAAAGCATCACGGGGGGAGCTCTTTGAAGCTTCCCCCACCCTCAGGCTCCTCCAGCTCTTCTGGGCGCATCTTTGGTAGGGAAGACTCTCCCTAAAACTACTTGTAAAACCTGGTATTTAGACACCACAGCCTGCAACCTGAAAATGAGCCATCCATGCAGATTCCCAATTCACTCCCACCTGTACGTAAGCGCTGTGAACTCCCCCACACAAATGCAAACCTGAGCAGTGATGTGCTAATGAATGGAATACAAAATCTGTTTTCCCCTTCTATTGTAGAGGGAGGATAAAAATCACACTCCCGCTTCCTTATCCGATGCCAGAAGAGTTATAACCCCATGAAAATCACTTGAGTTAAAGATAAGCTGGGAGCTTCAACTTTATATTCATTTTTATCAAATCCTTGAAACTGCTTCATGGGGTTTATTTTAATAGGTATTTCTACTAACAATAATAACCCTCCTTATCTGTACTAAAGAAGAGAAAAAAAGCAGATTGCATCATAAATCTTAGTCATACCAGCTAATAATCTTCAAAATCATCCTTTTAACATGGATGGCACCTGTTAAGTCAAAGCACTTTTTTTCCTGCCGGTTTAGGAATACAGGCTCATCCCAGCTCCCGATACGAAAACGGAAAGGTTTTCAACAAGCCGCACTGGCAGCTGCAGGATCACAAAATCCTTCAAGGGGCTCCGAAGCCGAGCTGTAAGCGTGGCACTCCTTATCTATAATTAGGGAAAGGGAAATAAAATCTCTAAAACGTTCCGTTTAACCCCCCCAGCCCCTCACTGCAGGGCTCTGTCCCTGGGTGTTTCTAATAAAAGAGTTTCAAGTGTCAGCTGCAATGTAATTTTGTTTATTCAAAGCTGAAGAGTTATGGCAATGATTATGTCAAACCTGAACTACAAAAAGGACCACGTATTTGCAATCTTTTTACATAAGGCACACTGAGAAACATCATTTATTTCGCAACCGCCTGTGATACGCCATACAATGTACCTTTACATATATATTTAGGGCAATTTTATTCCAAGACATGCACATCTGATTTCAGTGAAGGGTATGTTTTCCAAGATGCATTAAGGTCTAACTAAATTTATTTTTTAAAAGAAGAAGAAGTATAACTTATTACAACAATGCAAACTATTATTGTCATAACAATGTAAAGTACCCATGGATTTAATACTACAAATGCTCTATTCATCACAATCTCATTTGGCAACAGTGTCATTTCACAGTATTTTATTATACAAACATTTCTCCAAGAGCGATGCCACCTCACAGAAGAGGTGCAAAAACCAGGGCACTTTCACTCCAAAGTATCTGAATTGTAGTTCTTTATCAAATTATTTGAAAATAAATACACTCACTCCACTAGCATTTCATTCTTCTTCCCACTACAGTAAGGATGCAAAACTTTCAGCTCTACAGCACGGAATATAACATGAAACCAGAGTAAATTATCACCTAGTGACCTGCCCAAAGTTACCAACTGTGTCACGGGCAGAGCAAAAAGGGAGGTTTGAGATGCTGACATGGGTCTGTGGTCCAGCCACCGGCCACACTGCTCCTCCAGCTCTTCTACGGCAACAGTTGTACTTTCATTAGCTATTTCTAATTAATGGATTAGCAGAATAGGACTAACATCAAATTCTTACCTGCAATGGGGTGGCAGTGTATATGCAGCTAAAGAGGCGATACGTGATGTTATAAAAACTTTCAGTATTTCAGTGGTTCTCTGCGAACTTTCTCCTGTGAGACACTTAGTACAACTCCAGACTGTTACAGATAACACCCATCCATCCTCTCGGCAATTATCACAGATGCTCAGCCCCTGCTACACCCTAACTACAAGTCACCCCAACCAATAAAAGAGTCTAAGCACAAGGGAGCAGTTTAGGAGCAACTCTTTAGAGTAAGCAGGCAAGCGGTAACTTTCCATCGCCTATCCAGCTTTCCAATGTGACAGGGAAGCCCAGCATCGCTCAGGCATAAATCAAACCCTACCATATAAGACTTATTCCAAATTATTCAAAAATATTCTCCACCATCAGGGAGAAAAATTGGATCAAGACGTATTGATCGCAAAGCGAATGCAAATACCAGAGTTCGAAAGCATAAACTCCCGCGTATCTCCTAAACGCACCTTTTCAAAATCCCGGGGTTTTAATAGTTTAGGCACTATGAGCGATAGTGCTTGAACTATCAAACCATACGTTCTTACCTCCTTTCTTCCAGCCTTACACTCCACTGACACCCACCCCACAGCTCGGACCATGCCCCCATTCTGCAAAACCTCCCTGGAGGCCGCAGCTCCCCGGTCTCACCTTGGGGGCCCCGCACCCCTCACCCCCTCCTCAGGCTCCACTCCATCCCCGTCTCTGCCATCTCCACTGCTCCCCTGCGTTGCCCTTCTCCACGCTTCCCTCCTCCAAATCTCTCTGCGATCGCGGAGCCTAGCAACGTTAATCTGTCACTCATTTATCATCTTTCAAGCTCTGGATATACAAATCCGCTTCCCTTTGTCCGTTTGGATCATTGTGATTCCGTTTTATGGTCTCGACGCCTCTTTTCTGGTCCTTCGCTTTATGGGCTGCTGTTTATTATTATTTGCCTATCTGGAAGTTAATCTCTCTGAAGCCGGAGTCCTTGCCGCTGCCTCCCTCCGTTCAGCGTGCAGCCGGGCGCTCTGTCAGTGCTTGATAAACCATTTGTCATTCAGACAGCGGATAATGCGGCTGCACACATGTCCATTTTAAGCGGCGTATACTAAAGTATTGAGAATAAAAGCGTTAAAATACCACTGAAAGATTTAGAAATATACGTGGGGTTTTTCCTCCACGAGAAACGCAGAAGGCAGGAGTTGCATCGCCGGGCAAGGCTTGGAGAGGTGTTTAAAACTTGCAGACCCTTTCAACAGGGGCTTCAATGACCCTGGACTGCTGTAGACACCCTCCTTTCTCCAGCCGGACAAGAATAATTAAAAACTCTTCAATTCTCTGTCCCTGCTCTCTTGTACACACTATAAGGCCAACACCTCTCTTTGTTGTCCACCCGCTATCGGCGCTCGCTTTAATGACGTGGTTTGGAGAGGAGAGGTGCTAAGGACTCAGCAGAACAACAACCCCTTCTCCGTCTACATCCTGGCAGCTGCCTCCAGGTTAAACAGAAACCCCCCTTTGGTAGAAATAATCCAGTTGTTCTCTCTGTTCTTTGGACTTCCCACTGTGTGTCACGTCTCTGCCTGAGGAATTGTTTTTCCCCTCACACCATCTCACTTTCCGTCAGGTGGTCAATATTTACATGTTAAAACCTCGCAGAGAAGACCACGAGCTCCTTGCTTTAATTCCTGCAGTGCGGGAGAATTACAGCTCCATTTTGGAGATTTATGAAGTGCCAACAAAAGGAATTTTCCAGAAACACTTGTTGAAGGTTTTCCCCGGGGCTCGGCCTGCGAGGAGCTGGGCCTGAACCATCCTCCCCCTCAGCTTTCCCTAGCAACCAGTCCAGCTAATGGCTTTTTAAGATACTTTCAAGAACAAAACACCAAACAAAACCCCCAAAATCAAAGCAGAGGCGGGTAAAGCAAATGACATGTTTTAAACAAGCTTGAACTTGAGTCGCCTGGTCACTTCTCACAGGCGCGTTGGGATGGCTATGGGTAAACGCTGCCACAAACCGGGATACAGCCAGAGAAAACAAGTAACTCCGTTTTCAGAGATTTCAGGTACAAGTGTTATGAAGTTCTCCTTGACATTGTCACCTACAGGCAGAAATGTTCCCGACAGAGGCTGCGGGGAAAGTGCTGTGGGGTCTGGAAATAGGGGAGACTAGTGCAAGACATTTTGTACTGGCCGCTCATGGCTTCACTAAACAATACTTTGGGATTTCATCAAAACACGATATGCAATACATTCAAGTAATTAAAAAAAAAAAAATAAAATAATGTCTCGCCTTTGCTTTTTCCTGTTTTGTGACAATCTGAGAAAAATTACGAGGAGGTCCAAGAGTGTTTTTATGTGCTTTGAACAATTTACCTGAGGCAGTGGAACTGCAAATGTTTGAGATGGGTTTTTCAGTTGATACATTAAAATTAGTATAGAAAAAAAAATATTTGAAAATAAACAGCCTCCCACACTTATTACTGGCGTACAAACTTATTCGGACATTCAGATTTCAAAACCAAGGTGGTCATTATTTTTCTTTGTTTGGAAGGTGGATTTTTGCTACCACGATATAGGCTGTAATAATTCTGAAATTAAGGCCGTCTGCACACAAACTTGCACAACAATAATTAAACTAATTTCTTGAAGTCCAGTTTAATTACTTTGGTGACAATACTTGCATATCAGCGTTCAGTTTTATAACTAATTAAAAATGAAAAATTTACCTTTTAAACAGCTCTCTCCTTAAAGTAATTTAATTTATAACAGGCATCCAGTTTGAGTTTCTAATATGGATTAGCTATCCGCTTCTGCCATAGAAAAACTTCACAAATGTCTGCCTTAAACAAAAATACAACCTTCCCCCAAACCATCCTCTCACGCTTTTTCACAGGATCATTAAATTATCCAGTTTTACTTTGTATCTATGGCATTCCCATATATTACAACATATATCGGGGTCACTCAGAGCTTTGGATGACCAGTCTCGTGTGACGTTTACGTGAGACTGAAAGCTAAACAATAAAGCAAATGAAGAAATAAAAATACAACGCATATACCGCTTTAATCTCCTCGCAGGTTTCACCAGACAACTGGAGTATAAAGACCAATTTGATTAATTTTCTTTGAAACCTGAGGACAAATTCTAGTCATTTTTCAAACTGAGCCCAGAAGTTTTCACAATCCCTATTTTTTTGTCCTTGTGAAAACCATAGGAGTTTGTGGAAAAAGAGTGTTAAATTTGGTTTGTGGAGCCTGGATGCAGCTTTGGCTATAACAAGCCTATTTCTTTCTCTGTATCTCACGGTTCCTCCCCTCAGTGCATTAAAAATGAGTCCTCATGCCACCACTGCTGTGTCTATCACAGGTATTTTGTCCAACTCTTGTAAAAGTTGTACTGCCATTTCTGATCTGCTGAAAGCGTTTTTTCAGTTTCTTCTCTTCAAAGTAACTTTATACTGACTTCTCAGTTAGTACTTGTGAAACCTCAGGTAGGAGAGAAAGGCTGGGGAGCAGGTCTAATGTATGCACATGAATTTTTAAATAGCTTTTTTTTTATGTTCCCAGAGATGAAAACGCATGCAGCTTGGCTCATTTAGGAAAGTCACAACATCCCGCAAAGTGTCCTTCTCCGTACAGCTGTGTCACCCTGCCCGGCTCACCAGAAACCTCAAACCTTATCAAGGTCAAGCGCTGCAAGGAGGGAGTTTGGTGACCTCTTTGGCGGCTGCTACAGGGATTATTTTGCAGGACTGTCTGCCCTCGCCCTTCTCCATTGTATCAGCATTTCGCCCTCAGTGCCCTTTCGGGCTGTCACCCCTTCGTTGCTCCTGGCACGCCGAGTCCCACCTTTGGGCAGCAATATCAGCCCTCGGCATCTCAGCACAACGCTCTGACATCCCTCACACCCAACACTCCCTGTAAATATTCACAGGACAGCTTGTAACAGGGCGGAACAAAGCAAATCTCTCCCTCCTTCCAAAACGTTTGGTACCACACACAGAAGACATGACTGATTGACAGCACGTGGCTCCGACTCCTGCTCATCCCTCTGAATAATGGCCTTGCCGGGTCTCGTCTCACGTGTCACCCTTTGCCACCGTCCAGACCATCGTTCCTGCATTATGCTTTGCACACAGGATACTTGGAGTGAGTCTGAATGCTGGTTTTACTCTGTGTGCACACACCACCTAAGATAAGGGGGTCTTAGTCTATGACCCCATCTTGGGGGGATTTCCTGTAGGATTAAGTAAAGAATAAATAGAGTAAATTATTCAATTGTCTACTAGTAATAAAAAAAAATGTTAAACGAGAGCAGCTGACACTTTCTCTAACTCTTCTGAACAATGTTGTTACCTATTTCTCTGACTCAGAATCCATTCTACAGTCGGAGTTTTGGCCACTCCGATTCTACCAGCAGCTGACTGAATACAGCGCTCTCGGCTCCTCATCTAAATTTAACTTTGTGCTGCTCCACGGCATTAAACAGCTGGTTTATTTTACCTCAGGAATCTCTGTGTGTCTGTTGTGGATGGAGAGACTCATCTACAGCTTCCAAAATGTGCTGGGATCTCCCCCCAGAAAAAGGAAACCAAGAGGAGCTGGAGAGCTGGTGGGCAACGATGCTCCCCACCACAGCTCTCCTTGGAGTTCCACGGGAAGGGGAGACATTTGGGATGTGACAGCATGGCACCCAGAGGGGCAAGCTGAGCTTTGGGTGAGAAAAGACTGAAACATAGGAGGTTCCATCTGAATGTGAGGAGAAACTACTCTGAGGTGCCAGAGCTCAGTTCTGGGCTCCCCAGTTTAAGAAGGACAAGGAATTACTGGAGGGAGTCCAGTGAGGGCTACGAAGATGATGAGGGGTCTGGAGCATCTTTCTTATGAGGAGAGACTGAAAGAGCTGGGTCTGTTCAGCCTGGAGAAGAGAAGCTGAGAGGAGAGGGGATCTCTTATTCATTCTTGCTTATAAATATCTCAAGGTGGGTGTCAAGAGGATGGACCAGACTCTGTTCAGTGGTGCCCAATGACAGGATGAGGGGCACCGGGCACAGACTGAAGCACAGGAGGTTCCATCTGAACATGAGGAGAAACTTCTTTCCTTTGAGGTGCCAGAGCCCTGGACCAGGCTGCCCAGAGAGGTTGTGGAGTCTCCTTCTCTGCAGACATTCAAACCCCCCTGGACACCTTCCTGTGTGATCTGCTCTGGTGACCCTGCTTTAGCAGCTGGGTTGGACTGGGTGATCTCCAGAGGTCCATTCAAACCCCAACCAGTCTGTGATGCTGTGACATGAAGAGCTGGTCTGGTACCCAACCCCTGCACCAGCAACTCTACTCAGAACTGAAACTCAAACACAACTGCAACCCCTGGCTTCCTCAGTAAGAGCTGACTTCTATCCTGCTGTAAAAATATGCACGTCTATTCATCTCTGTATTGCCAACCAACGGCAGCACAGCCACCTACACCATAGTTTTATCCAAACAACACCAAGGTTTGACTTTTTGGACATTAAAGAACCATCTTGGAAGGAAGAACAGCTGCCAGCCAACGTATACCACAGCACAGAGCAGCCGTGAGGCCAGCAGCGTCCTCCCTTCGGCGTGCCAGGCCAAAGCAAAGCAGAACACAGATTAAACCTTTAAAACATTCTAAACCACAACGACTATCTGCTATGCATTAAATTCAGTTCTGTCGTATTTGGTTTTCTCTTGTGTGAAGACAACCCCTCAGCAACACGCTCTAAAGCAGAAGCGAACTCCCATCGCTTCTCAGGCTTCCTACAGCTTGTCTGGTGTCCTGCTTCAAGGTGAAGAATTGCAAATCAGAAATAACTTACTGCACTGTTAAGTGCTGGAAGTATCGAAGTGTTGTAGGCTTCTAGGCTAAACAAAGATGGTACAGTTCCTGTCTTGGAAATAAAGTAAAAAAAAAACCCACCTAAAAAAACGTGAAGCAGAAACTCACACCCTGTGAATGGAAGCTTGTCTGTCTCAGTACTATACACTGTGGCACCCAAAACAAATTCAGAGTAACTAAATATATTAAATATGAAGGTATTTTCTTTAAAACACTGGGAAGTGTGCACACAGATTATCAAAAGTAAGCATGATTCTAGGATAACTACTCATTAGCTGTTTTATTTCTGCATTTCACTCTGCTTGGAAAGTACACGAGCCTGCTCCAGTTTCATTTATAAGTGGTCTCAGTTTTTGTCTTTTATGCAATAGCATGGCGCTACAGCCATTATTTTTTTTAATATTTAATGCAGTTGAAGTGCCATAATATAGAAGAGGTTTCCAAACTGAAACAACAACTGTAAATATTTTCCTAAAGGAAACTGGAGGAGGGCCCTCCCTCAATCAGAGAAGGCATTTCTTCAGTATGTGGAAAAAACACTGAAGTCCAAACAAAACATCTTCCATTGGGTCAATTTTTCCATTTTGCTAAAAATTTGTTTTTAAAGCATGAGTGGGAAGAGGAACTTCCAGGGATTAAACTTAAATTTGGAGGCCAAAATACTATTCCAACACTCCAGCGCAGGCACTTGTTTGCTCCCCCGCTACAAGAACGAAGCCTTTGCTGGATCACACACAAAGGCATCACTATGAGGGAGAGAAGCAGAGTTTCTCCAACCTCAGCTTACACTACTTGTGAAGAAGAGGAGGGATCACTGCAGTTCCTGATGCATTCCGCAGACGCTGGGAGGGAATTACACCAAAGATCACAGTGTCTTTTGCGGGAACTGTATCCATAAGTCTGATGTAGAAAAGCTTGAATTGCTGCCACATCACTGGAACGACCTTTGACACGCGGCAGTAGCTGTTAAACTCCAAATCATTTATTTGGTTAAGCCTTAAGAGCCACAGAATCACACACAACACAGAACTGCTGAGGCTGGACGGTGCCTCTGGAGATAGTTTAGCCCAGGCCTGCTGCTCAGGTCACCCACAGCAGGTTCCCCAGGGCCATGTCCAGCCAGGTCTTTGAGCATCTCCAAGGATGGAGACTCCACAACTGCTCTGGGTAACCTGTTCCAGCGTTTGACCCTCTTCAGAGGAAAAACGTTTTATTTTTAAATGGAATTTCTCGCATTTCATTTAGCACTCGTTGCCTTTTGTCCTATCACGGAGCATCACAGAGAGGAGTTGGACTCTGTCCTCCTTGCTCCTCCCCTCAGATATTTATCCACCACGCCAGGATCTCTCCTGAGCCTCCTCTTTCCCAGTCTGAACAGTCCCAGACCTCTCAGTCTCTCCTGCTACAAGAGATGCCCCAGTCCCTCAGCCATTTCTGTGGCCTTTCGCTGGCCTCACTCCCCTAACTTCACACCTCCTTTGCATTGGGGGGCTGAGAACTGGACCCAGCACCTCAGACGGGTCTCACCAGGGTCGAGTAGAGGGGAAGGATCACATCCCTCAACCTGCTGGCAATGCTCTTCCCAAAGCGGCCCGAGATGTTGGCCACTTTCACCGCAAGGGCACATGGCTGGCACGTGGTCAGCTTGTCACCCACCAGGACCACAGGTCCTTCTCTGCAGAGCTGCTTTCCACATGCTCAGTGCCAGCCTCTAGGGTGTGGGGGTTATTTGTTCCCTGGGGGCACACCACTAGCTTTCAGTCTACCCCCCCATCCATTTATTCAGCCCATACTTCATCAGCCGCTCTTTGAGGACACCAAAACCATGCCCAGAACCGTAACAACACTTGGGTATTTGTAGGACAATGCTTAAGCCCAGGTCCTGGCCTAGTTGAGTGCCCCTGATGGGCAGACATGGCTCTGCTATACCTCCCAGTGGAAATCAACCAAAATTAACATTTCACTGGCCAAAAGCAAGCTGCTAGCAACGCGGACCTGAAATTAGAAAGTTTCCTTTCTGTTGAGTACATACAAAGAGCCGAGTTCGGCTGCACCGCCCTCCAACACGAAGGGCTGATTCGGCGGCCTAAACACAGGCATTTAGCACCATTTGAGACCCCCCAGGGTATAAGAGACATTTTCAGAGAGTCAGCAAGGAAAATACGACAACGGACCTCCAGGAAACCCATATCCATCTGGCATGGCAAGCTGGAGGCACGGCGGGAGACCCCGAGGCATCTGAAATGGCACTGGATGCCTGTGTTGAGCCAACTGAATTGAGACCCAAGCACGCAGATTCAGAAACTTTATCCATTTCTTTATTAATAAATGCTCTTATAATATTTACGGGGTGACATTTTCAAGTTCCACTCCACAACCACATGGCTACCAACCAACCGCCCCAGCTTTCACCAACACATTTTTAGCAGCAAGTAATAGGAATCCAGGAGACTGAACAACAGTGACAACAAACACACCAAATATTGAGACTCAGTTAAGCATCCTGAGCTGGGTCCTCCAACAGATTCTGCTTAAACGTGTTGACCTTCCATCACCTTTCTGCAGACGGCCTTTTGAGCAAGCGCCGCGGGCCACCAGCATCCCCAGCAGCCCATACTGTATCTGCGACTTGTGATTTTTTTCACTTATTCCCTTCAGGAGCAAAAATCATGGAAACTCGTAACACGATTAGTGTGCTACGCGCCGGCTAAGTAATATTTATGAGCTTCACAACCTCGCCTTCGAGGTAATGCACATCTCTACATTCGGAAACCACGGGTCTATCTTTCTTTTTTGTTTCTGCATTTTGAAGGCAAAGCCATTTCTCTGATCTCGTGGATAACACGGTTGTACAGAGAAGGAGAAGGTGCAGAGGAGAGGTGAGGGGGCAGAGGATGAAGGAGGGGGGGCGTAAACTGCAAGACAGGAGCTGCAGGAACCTCTGAGACTGGCACTGCCCTTGAGAAAATGCAGTGTGGAATTACATCTTAAATAATTTTGTACGTCTTAGTTAGAGATATATCTTATCAGAGCATGATTTAGAAAGCAGGCTGCTTACGGGAAGACTATGCCTTCCCCTGTAAAACACACACTAAACGTGTTGCTCCCAAATTACAGTATTTGCATCTCAGTTGCATGAAAAGACATTTTTATTTTTTTTTTTCTTTTTACTACTCTCCTGCCTGGAGATATTTTTCCCTTCCCCCTGGTGCTTTCTTTTTAATGTAAACATTACTTGAAATTATAGCAGTACAGATGAACCACTATTAATTAAAAGCGAGGAAGATTTATTGCATCAGGCAGCACCGCTGTAACGGATCTAATAGCAAGAGGGATACGGAGCACAATGTGCTGCAATTAGCTGCTCAGTGCCTCTTAGATCACAGCCCTACACCTTTCACAGGCATCGCGGTGGGTTTGCAGCTCATCACGGTCTGGTTGCTTGCCTGTGTTTCAGCGATACCTATAACATACCTATAACATACCTATAACATACCTATAACATAACGTCACGATTTGTGAAAGGGAGGCAGATTAAAACCCCAGTCTCAGAAGGCGGCTGCAAGAAAACACATCCCAGTGATACCGGAGCCGGTTGGTTTTTATTTTGGTCCCCGTGTTAACTCCTACACTTTGAGTTAGAAGGCATTAGCAGCGGGGCCGGTGGTTTCGTTACCGGGGGTTTCTCAGCAGCGTAACGCAGGTAACGAGAACACGGCTGGCACAGGTTGCCGAGATTTTTTACTGCGTGCTCTGCGCGAAACTACCGCAACATCTATCAAGAGGTTTTAAGCAGCTCCGGTGCCTGCAAACATACAGCGGTGCTGGCACTTAAAACCAGTTTTCTCTCGGCAAAAGGCAGAAAGCACCTCGGCGTGAGGAACTGCGTGTACCACCTCAGTGAGAGCTCCGCGGCAAAACCCAGAACAATCATCGAACTCCATCTACGCAGAACATGCAGGAGAAATCAAAAATCCCTAAATTAGGTGTTTATTAACCCAGCAAAGAGGAATTCAGATGATGCAACCTTTCTGATTACATCTCGTGGACAGAAGCAATAAGCCACATAGAGAAAAATCAATTTCTGAGATTAATAAAACGATCAATTCGAGTCATTAGCAGCAGTTACTTCTTTAAGACAGATACTAGGACCGAACTGAGACCACACTCATTACCCAAATGGTTGCCTATCAACAACGAAACAGCAACAGCCTGTTGTCGGTTCAGTTCAGATCTGCGGCTAAGGATTCGGGGGTAAAGAGTCATCAATCTGACGATGAGTTCATTGAGCCGTTCTTTGAGTCGTGTGGGGTGGGGGAAAAAAACCTAAAACTATTTCTGTTTCTAATAAAAACCAATGGAAGACATTTTCTACAGCTGGTTCGTTACCGGCGCATTTTTCCCTGATTAGCGCCAAGCGCCAGGAAGCCAGGACCTGTTTCCAACCTGTGTGCTCACGTACTTACTGCGCTTACAACTCGGAGGCTCCTTATCAAGTGTAAGAAAATGTCTGCACATACGCGAGGAGAAGAGTTATTAATTCCTCACAGCTTCAGCTTCGCTATTTTAAAGCTCACACCAGCTTCAAGCTTGGGCATGCTGATGGCAAATGAGAGTTACATTTCTAATTATCTTCTTCCTTACCAAAATAAATAAAATTTACAGATGCAGGGCTATGTATGCACAAAAAAGATACCGCTATTAAGAGACTGGAAGGCTGTGCTAGAACACCCCTAGGCAAACGAAACAATTCTTTTCTCATCCCCCTCTCCTCCTTCCAAAGACCTTCCCATTTATAGCCTGTCACTTACAGACACACTTCCAGCATTTAAAAATACTCCCCGTGTTTGTGGGACCATTTTCCAGAACAAAACGTTATCATTCATCAGGAGCAGAGCTGTTTGCGGTGCGAACAATTCGCTTTCGTTAAGTACCATATGGCCGCCCGTAGGAAAATGCCAACATGTTTCAACTCTACAGCTGGGCCACGGTTCCTTTATTCATCGTGCAGATGGTTGTAATTGACACCGCTACTAAAACAGGTCTCGAGCACTTCTGTAGGATCATTAGAGTAATTAGTTATTAAATACAGTTACCATTTTTAGAAAGAAGGTTTTAAGGCTTGGCATGTAAAATGCAATATTTTGCTATAACGAAATAGACAGGCTAAATGTTACGGGGAGGGGTAAAGCTTCTGTGATCCTTTTTAGGATTTGATCGGAGAGGCTACGGAAATTGCTAGAGCAAAGCGAAGCACACCAAATTATTTGCTAAGGAAATCAGCTGAAACCAGGAGTGTTCTTAAATAACCTCCTAGCGCAACTGCATACTAAAACTTTGACAGAAAACAAACCCAGAATTGCAGGGGGAGGAAAGCGAAACTTCATCCGTCACCAAATTCCAAGGCTGAATCCAACCTCAAACGTGGGATGTGAACATTTTTGATAAGTACAGATGAGATGACTATCGATCCCATACTCTTCATATTCCTATGCACACATTTTCAGCGCTAAAACCCGGACGCGTGCTTTATTTTACCGCAATTGCAGGGTCGAATTAATACATATTATTACAGGGGTCCTGCTCAGCTCCATGAATTTCAGATACAACCTAGCAGGTTTTCAACTTGAGGTGTGTAGCAAGATAAATTGACTAAAGCACCTTTTACTCACAGACCACCAAAGAAAACTCATAATAAAACCAGGGTTTGCCTTAACAGCAGAATTATACATGGTTTCTGAGCCCTGGCCTTCAGAGATGAGTCAGAACAAGCACGCCAGGGTGGCAAAACTATTACTGGAAATTGTAGCATCTTCTACTCCAGCAAATTCTCATTTTTTCATTACAAACCGAGAACTTGGTGTTCCAGACGCTGTTTTAAGCAGATGTAATCTGGTAAGAATTATCAGGCATGAAACAACATATTCTTCTTTCATGGATGACGAAAATAATCTAGGATTGAGGTGCCCGACAGTAGTTTACAAGAGATATTGAAAAGTAACGTTGACAAATCAAAACTTACTCGGAACAGAATCGGGTTAGAAATCAGAAACCATCTTCTAACTGTGAGAAAGGAGGAGAGGGGAACAGCTTTCCAATGGTAGTTTTTAGCTGAGGTGTTTAATGACAAGGACGTATCTCTTAGCCAGGACTTGGAGACTTAGGAGCTCTCCTTGGCTTGCATGTTCCCTTGCAATTCACCTCTCAAATGAGATTCGCTGAAAATACATCCCACACAACTTTAATAACGAATATCAGAAAGCCTTTATAGAGCACGGCAGACATTAAAGCCATTTGCAAAGAAAAATAGATGCCATTAAAGCGAAGTTATTTATCTCAGGTGGTTGCTGTTGTTTGCTTACAGCTGAATCGCTTTCTACGACTCCTTTTTCTCCGACGAGCTGCGGAGCAGAGACCCCGAACTGCATGCAGAAGGACTGACCCCACGGATCCTGGCCAAATTGCACTTCTGGTGACAACCTCCTGCCCCCCTTCGTGCCCCACGGTTCCCATGAGAGGTGATGACCCATTGGGGTGGCTGATGCTGCTCCAGGGACCGTCGCGACGCTCCGCGATGGGAGCTCCAAGCTGAGCAAAACGATGGCCACCTACGCAATTCATACGCTTTGCGCAATTCTTTTCTTAAGAGCTGTTGCATTAACTTATTAAAAATTGCTAATTTTTTCTGTCTTTGCATAAAAAGGGCTTTTAAATGTAGATTTTCAGCTTTGCATACTAAACTTTGTTAGCAAGTCTCAATTCCCCAAGCAGAAAATTATGGCAGGATTTTTAGCACAAACACATGTTTCTCACATGCAGGAGCTGAATCGCCTAATCTAAGAAGTATCAGTTCTGGGTATTCTACTATTTACTTGGAAGCTACTATGTGTTTTCCAAAGTTTCTAGCAACATTCTATCAAATAGATCTCAAGAGTTCATATGGTTATGATAATCAATATTAAACAGAGCTATGATGGTAGAATTCTAATATTCAAGCCACCCTTTCTTCCCTTAGAATAGACTAAGGAAATCAATACACCATCACTAAGAAGGGGTTACCATAAATTACCAACTAAGCATTAGATTTCTATGCAATGTTGCAGTTACGAGGTGGAATAAAACCCTTCAGTATATGGAAAAAGCGTAGAGAATTAGTAAAGCCAGTAATAGTGCCTCTGTTTTAAAAGAGAAATGAATTTTAAAAGTATTCACCGAATAAAATCTGCACAGAAAACTTGCCTTATAAATGAGAGAATTAAGAAGTACAATCTATCTTATCCAGAAGGTTAACAGGGGAGTTCATCGCCACCTCTAAAAACAGGTCCTTAATCTATCAGAAAATTCAACAGGAAGACAAAACTAAAATTAAAACCAAGACAGAAAAGGTTAATACACATTAAACACCAGTTGGTTTCATGTGGTAATTAATCACTGGGAAAAAACCATAATGATGGTGTGGATTTTTGACCACTCAGAATTTGTAAACCAGACAAGTTAATGTCTTAAAAGATCTGTTATAGCTCAGACAAAAATTAAGGTTTTGAGGCAGAGATTACCAGGAAAATACATTAGACTTTCTAATCATTACCAAGTTGATTAGGTTTGTGCTTTGGGATTTGGATCAGGCCCTCAAAAATACATTGTGAGGCATTTTGTTGTTATTGGGGTTTTGGGGTTGGTTTTTCTTTTTGGTCTTTATTATTCCTATTGGGAAGTTAATGCAGAAAGACACTCGTTAAAATGCTGCTTCCAAATCTTATTTCCCACTTCTAGTCTGAACTTTACTCACGATACATTGACGCTCATTTCCGTACCGCTAACGCAAACTCGATTCACACGCTGCACAAAGGGCTGAGATAAAAGAGACAGAAGCTGGAATTGGAAGGGTTTATTAAAGGATGGAGACCCCAGACACAGCGACCCGAGAGCCCTTCCCAGCCCCACGGTCCAGCCCGAAAACTTCACGGAGAATTCCAACATCTCTCTGCTCTCTTAAAATTACGTCTATGAGACGCAAAGCGGCGAGGCGTATTCACCTCTGCGTCTTCAGGTTCTCGAGGTATAATTGACAATTAGACTACCTGCAGAACGGCACTCAGACCACGGAGGAGGAGATTAGAAGGGGAAGGAAAACGATTGCGTCTCAAGCCAAGTTAGTACAGGAAATAATAGGGAAGGAGCTCAAATTTAGACCCTCGTTACCTGAAGATCCAGGCTTAGTATTCCGGCGTTATTAATCTCATATTTGAAGTCTAATTGACTCCCAGGAGATACAACCTCCTTATTGATTGATGGACTGAACAGCGCTTGAAATCAGCAGGGAAATGAAAGAGTTAACACAAAAAACACCACCGAAAAAAAGTCCCATTATGGCCCCTTTATAATGTCAGAAGGAAGTTGTTAAGCTGTCATTCCACAGATGTTCATCCACACATATACAAGAACACAAACAAATCTCATGGGATCCCTAACTTCATGTGTGGCATACATAAATGTTAAAATTCTTCCATCATCCCACATTTCCCCTTCCTCCTGCTGCGATAACAACACAGGGAATAAAAGCACGCTACTTCCAAAAAAAAAGGATTAATCGAGCTCAGGAAACATGGACCAGCCTCTGAAAAAAGCTTATGAAAAAGCACTGCCGTACTGGAAATGCGAAAGAAAAGCTACGCTGAAATTACAGAGGAAAAAACCACTAGTTTATATCAGGTACAGCAATTATTCTTAAATACTACAGGTCTGCAGATTCACATCTGTTCTGCTGGATTTTTCTTTGTCTTTAAACGAAGAAAATAGCAACAATTTTACTATATAATTATCTTCTTTCCCTTCAACAAACGTTGATTTTTTTTTTAATTGCAGGTAAAAAGACAAAGCTCAGCCATTTAGGCAAAATAGCTTAGAATTAATTTCCTATTTTAAAAGACTAGCAAACAGTAATAAGCTTCTTTGCAAAAGTTTCCAGAGACGAACACCCCTCCGTCCCCATTGAGATACTGCAAAGATCATCACAGAACGAAAACGCTTCTCATTGTCCTTAGGAAACAAGCGGTAGAATTAGGGAGAATTTCTCATCAGGAAAAGTTTGGAAGCAGGGTTTTTTTTTTTGCTTTTTAATGTAGGAAATCAGAACAGCTTTAACTCAGATCTCCAAACGTGGCCATGTCGTCAAGTTGTGCGGTTGCTCATGAGAGCTGACGGCAAGAGCAAGTCCTCAAATGACTTCAGCTACCCTGTCGTAAAAACCACTATTAGCAAAAGATGCTCGTGTCAGTGAGAGAAAAGCTGCAGCTAGAGAAAAACTTCCCTGTAGGAAATTTCAAAGGGAAGACTGTAACAACAGCTGACTGGGAAATGAAAATCTCCATTGCCTGGGATCAAAAAGCAGCTGCACCCCAAACCTCGTTGCTTCTTTGGTTCACACGCTCCCACCGTGTCGCTGTGCATCATTTTGATCCACTGCGAATTTTGCGCTGCGTGTCTTTACAAGTTTATGAACTTCAAATCCTGCAGCAGTCGGGGCTGCGTGAGCAACTGGGTTGAGAAATAAAATCGGCGGCTGACCAAAGTGAAACGTAAAATACGAGGCAAAAGCGTGGTTTTATAAGAAAATGTTTGGCTTGGGCTCAGTTTAAGTAAAGACAGAGATGCTTCTGGATAAATCTCACTCTTTCTCAGGTGGGTCCTTCCCAGTTTTCTCTTTTGGCTGCATTTAAATTGGCAGAAACAGCCCGCGGCACCACTGCCCCCCTGATCCTGAGGCACTGAAGTCTCTCATTTGCTCCAGCCCTACAAATGCAGGAGCACCCTATGGAAATCGGAACAGCGTTACCGGCAGATTGACAGCGGCTGTCTGGTGCTCGCAGTGCTCTGCCCAGAGGTGTGAGATCCCCCTCCACATCCCATCACAAACACACACGGAGCAGCCCCCTCCGTCTGGCTGTTTGGGGTTTTTTTAATGAATGGCATTAAAACCGCCCTTTTTGTCAGAGATTTTGCTTAACCCGGTGGTGTTGGCGGCATCCACACCAATTCTAGAGGCATGAGGCCGGGCAAGGAGATGTGGGCTTGCTCTGCAGCAACAAAGCTAAATTTGCAACCTCCCTCCTTGCAGCAAGAGCAGAGATGTGAGCTCAGCAAACCCTCACGGCAAGTGGAAAAGCTGAACATCCAACCAACCCAAAATCCCTAGCAAAAGCCAGTAAAACCTGCAGAAACTGATGTGGGGCTGGCGACGCTGTCCAAGTTGTTGTGTGAGGGGAAGCAACAGTCTTAGAATCACAGAGTGTCCTGAGCTGGAAGGGACCCACAAGGATCACAGAATCACGCAATGGTTGGGGTTGAAGGGACCTCTGGAGATCACCCAGTCCAACCCAGCTGCTAAAGCAGGGTCACCAGAGCAGATCACACAGGAAGGTGTCCAGGGGGGTTTGAATGTCTGCAGAGAAGGAGACTCCACAACCTCTCTGGGCAGCCTGGGCCAGGGCTCTGGCACCTCAAAGGAAAGAAGTTTCTCCTCAGGATCATGGAGTCCAACTCCCATCCCTGCATATGACAGCCCCACAGCTCACCCCATGTGTCTGAGTACATTGTCCAGTCTCCTCTTGGATATTTCTTCCTGCAGACCGAGATGCTCAGCAGCACGGGGTGAATTTTACCCGGTGAGAGGTTGGACAGCCAAGGAGAAAACCCATCATAGTGGCTGGTAAGGCTGAGGTAGGCTTGTGCAAAAACAGTGTTTGTTTTCATGTCTTGTGGTAAAATAAACGACCCATTGGTCCACGTCAACCCTCCAAAATTAGTGAAAAGGAAAAAAAAACCAAACAAAAAAACAACCACACCATAAAAAGGGGGATTAGAAACTGCAGCACTTTTGCAATACTGCCTAAAGCTATTTGGAAGTTACAATTGTAACTAATCAATGACCGCAAACAACCTTCTCCTTAATAAGAATTATGAGCTCTGGAGAGCTAAAAGTAATGCTCAGATATTTTAAATCTGAATTTTCACTTTAAAAGGCCATTAGCAAAAGTCAGGACCACACAGACCGGAGAAAAATCTCCACACAGTCTAACAACTTGATGAGTCTTTTAACGAATGACCAATTCTACTGTTCGCTGGAAATTAAATCGTCTTCTTAATGTTTCGCTTTTTCAAAGCAGTGGAGATGAGACTTGAAAATAACAATAATTACTAAAAAAAAAAAGTCGGAGCAAAAAAATTATCTGGGAAATATGAGTAAGAGAAAAACTACTGGACAGTTCAGTGCTTTTAATTCACAGTGAAGTATTTATAGATGCTCAGGGTCACTGGTAGTCGCCCTAGTAAACAACCAGCAGCTGGTTGAAATTGTACCTCTAGAATTTCATTCATTTTACTGCTGACAAATAAACTTGTTGAATCAATGCCAATGTAATATAGTGTCTGCACGGAAACACTAAAAAAAAATCCAGTCAGAAAAAAACTCAACTCTCAGGAATGACAAAGGGAAAACGCCATTAAGAACAGATCTGACCCCATCCACATCACCTGGATTTAACTCTCGCTGTATTCAAAGGCTTTTCTGCCTTGCAGTCGTTTTGGTTTTTAACAGCAGCCACAAAAAGACACGTTTCCGCCTGCCTGTTCTGTACAAGAACTGAACCATCGCCATCGCCAGCCCTTCCCTCCCTGCTTACTCCCCGGTAACTCCTCGTAACCCGCGCCCATCACCTCCCCGTCTCCCTCACCCCCGAATTAGCAGCACAACGTTACCTGATAGGGACTCTCACGTTTCATTATTTAACGGGTTTGTGCTCATCACCCACTACAGCCACTTGCGGTAAGTCCCCAACAGCAATGACACAGTCATTTCTGGAAGCACTCAGCCTCTCAGCAGCGAAAAAAAACCCCGTAACATACACCTGAAGCACAAATATGTGAGTAAACAAGCAGTGAGACTGGTGGCTGCCATCACAGCTAAAGCACGCGAAAACGGTGGCTTAATAAATATGGGATGCCTGGGTCTGACATTGATGCTCATGGGGTTTCCTAAAAATGTCCTGCAGCTTAAAACACTTGTTTTCAGAGGCAGGAGAAAAAAAAAAAAAAAAAACATTAGAGAGTTCCTCTCCAATATAATTGTCTTGGTAGAGTAAAATTTTAATATATGTATGTGTGTGCATATGACATAAGTAAAACTGAAAAAAAAATAAAAAAAAATAGCTATTTACACAGCTTGGATAAGTTACTAAAAAGCAGAAACCTCTTTTTTGCGGCTGTACGGGCTGTATCACCACGGTGTGAGCCTGACCGCCGCTTGGATCCCCGCTCGGCTCGGGGAAATCTGATCCGGCAATTTGGCATCGCCTCAGCCCATCACAGGAGGTTTTCCCCTGGAAGCGGTTTCCCCGCGTCAAATCACAGCGCTTCAGGGCAGGACAGCAGCTATCTGTAAGATGCTGAGCAAATTGGTATTTTTCCTTCACAGGAAAAAAAAACCCAAAAAACAAACCCAAAGCTCCTGCGTGTGTGAATAATAAAAGGAAAGTGAATAAAGGTCAGATTACAGATACAGTTTGCAGTGCGAAGTCTCGCGGACCAAGCAGCTGCAGAGCGCTGAGGTTTGTCGGGATGCCCAGACCAATCCATCCCGTGTCCACCCCATCCCACCCGTCTGAGGTGGCCACACACGCGGTTTGGTAGGACACAGAGCTCTGCTGGAAAGCTTGGTACCACAAAAACCTCATGAGAAAGCGGCACAACAGCTCAGGGACACGTGTCCTGGCAGCTCTGACCTCTTTGCATCGCTCCCCAGCACCCCGAGGAGCAGCGACGCCCCGACTTTTGCTTTCATCAGCTTCTGGAAAAGTGTGGCATTGTTTCCCCTCCTCTCACACAAGCCACTTTTGGGGGTTTGGAATTTTTTTTTCTTGCTTTGCTTTTATACTGCCCTTCCCAGAGCTTGTAGCTAGAGATATGAACTCAGTCTGCCCAAACAAGCCGGTGCAAATAAACCGGTGCACAGCCAGGGTGGTGCAGGGGTTAGACCTTCTGGCTCTGCACAATTTGGGCCATCCCTCCAACCCTTCTCCTGTGTAAATCGGGCAGAGAACAGGCAGGGAGAGACACCGGTGCTGATGGGCTCCCCATGGCTGTGGCACAGCAATATTCCCCACGCATCCAGGGCAATGACAGTGGGGACAGCAATGGGGACACCTTATTGTGGCCTTTCAGTACTTGAAGGGGCCTATAAAGGAGAAGAGGACACACTTTTTAGCAGGACTTGTTAAGATAGGACAAGGGGTTAATGGTTTTAAACTAAAGNTGGACAGGATGAGCTTTGAAGGTCCCTTCCAACCCAAAGAATTCTACGCTTCTACGAACGGGCCACTCAATCCCATTCAGACATCGCTGCCCCACACCACCCACACCTCCCTCGCAGCAGTAAACGCAGGGGATGTATCATCACCATCCCCTCTGCCGAGAGCGAGAACCCGTCTGGCTCGTGCCAAGCAAGCCCTGGGGCTTCCCTTCGCTCCCACACAGCAAGGGCCCTGTAAAATGAGGCAAACGGCAGCTGCGCGACCGCCATACGGCCACCGACCCCACCGCGGAGCAGGCGGCAGGACCCGACAGGCAGAGGAGAACCAGCGTCACTCTGCAGATTATTCCCCGGCTCGCGGGATTTCAGGCCGCTACACCCCGCTGTATCTGGCATTACTAAGCTCCTCCTGAGCTGGCCTGAGGTCAGAGCACGCATCAGATTCTCAGCTGGCAGGCTGCAACCTTTACCGAGCAAGCAGCAGCTCTGCGTTGCTAATACCCCGTGTGGGGCCTTCCCAAAGCATCATCTAAACGAAGGGATCCAGGGCAGAACCCTAAAAGCCACTCTTGGGTAGCCAGGAATGGGTACCAAAACAGAGCCAGCGCTGAGAGATCCCCACCAGGCCCAAATATTGCACCAGCTACTTTTTAAAAGCGTACATGTTAAAAAAACGAAACTCTACGATGACATTATTCGTCTCTACAAGTACCTGAAAGGAGGTCGTAGCATGGAGGGGGTTGGTCTCTTCTCCCAAGTAGCAACTGATGAAATGGCCTCAAGTTGTATCAGGGAAGGTTCAGATTAGATATTCGCAAAAATTTCTTCACAGAAAGGGCTGTCAGGCATTGGAACAGGCTGCCCAGGGCAGAGGTGGAGTCACCACCCCTGGAGGGGTTTAAAAGACATGTAGGTGAGGTTCTTAGGGACACGGTTTAGTGGTGGACTTGGCAGTGTTAACAGTTGGGCTCGATGATCTCGAGGGTCTCTTCCAACCAAAATGTTTTTATGATTCTATGAAGAAGACTCTCATCCCTTCCTTTCTCCCTCTGCCCTGTGTGATGAGAAGCCCCAGGTCAGCGACCAGCACTGCCCAGGCAGCAGCCCTTAATGCAGGGCGTTACACTGCTCACAGATAACGTGGTATAGATGTATTTTTAAGAGAATGTGCCATTTTTCGATCATACAGACCTGGTGAAGACACTGATACGCTGCACAGTGACTCAGATACACTTTACGAGATTTCTGTGCATGTGTTGAGGGTTCACTACTTGTGCATTTGGTGTTGAGCTTGACTCTAATTTTACCTTAATAACTTGGTTTATGTACAAGGAAAAGAACCTAGGACCATCTTTATATATTCTTTCCCTGCGATGCACGATAAAACCAACATTAGCATGTTTCCTATCATAAATCACTTTGGCATGATGGTTTTTGCAGAATCACAGAGTGGTTTGGATTAGAAGGCACCTTTGCAGACCACTCAGTCCAACCCCTCCTGTCAGGGGCAGAGACACCTTCAACCAGACCAGGCTGCTCAGAGCTGCCTCCAGCCTCATCTCAAACACTTTCCTTATAGCAATGGTGCCGCACTTTACGGCTCAGATGTGCACACTGGATGGGATGGCACAAGAGGGACAGTGAACACGCTGCCAAGCCACCCCCAGGACAGGCACTGTACACCAGAGCTGGGAAATGCCAATAAATCCTACAAAACAGACAGTGCCCAGGACAGCTCGCTGCCCATCTAAGCCACGTGTGGCTCAGCAGCAGATTGGGGACTGTCACCCAGAGGATCAACTCCGACAGTGGCACCGTTCACCTAGAAAAAGTCGTTTCTGGTAAAAAGCAGGGTTTTATAATTGGATTTATCTTCGTAAAACACTTCAATTTGTAAAAAAAAAAAAAAAAAAAAAAAACCAGCAATTTCTGGTTTGCAATTCTATTATATTCACAACTCTGCTATACGCACATTACTTATTTATTTGTTTATTTATTTACAAGGTATAGCATGTGCTGGAAGCTCTCTGGCCCGCGTCCTCCCTCTGGAGAAACACCCATCACAGTCTCTGGTGCACTTTTCCTGGCTACGGTTGAAAGGCTCTAATTCATCCCTACTTTTCTCGACCTTTCTGCCACTTTACTGCCTCTGATCTTTCCCCCTCCCTTGTTTCGCTTCCCCTCCCATGGCTGCTTTTCCAGCATCTTCTCAAAGAGAGAAGATGAGCAGGGAAGGTTCTTCAGAGCCAGAATCCAGAGGGACCAGAGGGGACCAAGACCAGATCACGGGCAACCACCACGGTTTGAATGCGGGCTCGACGCTTCCAAACGATCAGAGAGGGGATGTCAGTAGCCATGGGATGAGATAGGGGATGGCTCATGCGTTTGCAGCTCCTGGTCCACGCACACAGCAGCCAGGTATGTGCTTCAACTTAACGCCACGGAGGACTTGAGCTCAAGAGCTCTCCTGATTTATTTCCCACTGTGGCTCACCCCAGCGGGGCGAGTGCCGCCTTCTCGTGTTTACAAGGGAAAAGAGACAACAGACATACAAATGGCCACTTGTGGGATGCTTCAAAGCTACCAGACTCCGCTTTTATATGGAAAACACAGAAAGGGAGACAGGTCGAAAGAGGATGAGAAGTGGAAGGTAGTAAATTCAGGAGCGGGGAAAGAAAAGGGGGGAAAAAAAGAGTTGGGAGAAGGTGGTAGAGAGCAGAGCATGAACTACAGCTCGGTCAAATCCTCTCCAAGTCCATCAGTGCAGCGGGTGAGACCGTGAATTTGAGAGAGGTTATCAGAGATCGCTGAACGTGCAGGACTACATGTGATGAGAAAGTCAATTTCTTGTTAAAAGTAGCTACCAAGAACCTGAAAAGCAAGAAACCAGTGGGGGATCCGCGGTTTGTGCCTCATGGCTTCACAGCTACAGTGTTAGGAGAGGAAAAAGGGGAAAATCACGGTTAAGGATGAGTGTGATGGGGAAGTTGTATCAAGCAAAAAGGAGAAAAATAGATGATGTTTAAGTTACAAAATATGCAAAGAAATCTACAGCATGGAATAAACCGGTGATCAGTGAAGGAGATCAGAAAAGAAAGTGTTAAAACACCCAGGTCCAAAAATCGGCCATTTTCAAACAAGAGAAAACTCATTCAGGTTTGAAGGTCAGAACAAGGCCAAAGAGTAAAACCAGGAGACATCAGAGAAGAAAAGCAGCAGAAATCCGGGAGGGGAAGCGGTGCCAATGGACAAAGTTATAAAAAAACGAGAAGGAAGAAGAAACCAAGAGCGGTGCTGAGGATGAGGAGAAATGGGGTGCCAAAAGCACTAAGAGCTTCTGAACAGAGCAAGAGCGAGAGACAGATGCTCACCCACATCTGCAGGCGGCACAAACCTCAGCCCGCGCCGGGGAAATATTTCATTGTTCCAGAAGAGAGAATTTCTTCTGCTACCTGATATCATTTCCTTCCCTTCTGAAAACAGAACAGAAGCACTTTTAAAAAGGATTTAAACCTAGCAGTAGGAAGTGTTAATATTTATATAACTAAGTGGCCTTAAGCCAATGGAAAAACTACACACTGAAAAAAATGTGTGATTATCTGATATTTGATAAAGATATTAGAGGTTACCAAGTTTTTTAAATGACTTGATGCCATTAAGTAACGACCCTTTCAAAATCTAACGAAGAGGAGATGCTAGCTGAGGGCATTCATTAGCATGGCCTTCTTTGAAATACAAAAATAATCCCCTGGTCTACCTTCCAGAACTGGCCCTGGTTGACTTACAGACCAAACTGCACGTGGGCTGTAGCTCTGGTGGCCATTGGCAAGTGCCCAGTAAAACCCAGCTGGGCTCACTGGGAACTGGGCAAGCAGCAAGTCTACTTTCAGTTTTCATACTAGGCTGCATTTTCCAAAGCACCGGTATCGTCCAAGAACCTCCAAGACCGGGAGCTAGGGCAAACTGCTAGAGCAGCAACGCGAGCTTGCAAATCTACAGAAAGAAGAAGAAAAATATCTGTTTTCTATAGCTTCTGGGAAGATAAAAAAGCAAAATATAGCAAAGGAAAAGGGTGTACACACACGTGGAAAAATCACAGAACGGTTTGCGTTGCGAGGGATCTTAAAGATTATCTAGTTCCACCCCCCCTGCTATGGGCACAGACACCTTGCCATAAAAAAAAAAATCTTGCCATAAAACCTTTTCGGTTTTGTTAGTAAGATTTTTAGTTATTATTTTCCTAATAATAGATGTGATTTGGATCAAAAGGCTCTCAACCTGCCCCTGGATAACCTGCTTTGTCTCCTGAGTAAACTCAAGCCCCTCCATGCATACGCTCACCAAGACGTTTTGCAGGAGGGGACGCGCGACAGCTCCAAGCCAGAACCCCTGGTTCCAGCACTGTGTCCTTGTCACACGGCTCTGCTCTGCCAGCCGCCGAGTAGAATGCGCTGAAATCCTAATCTCTAAAGCGCTGGGTGCCAGTGTGCCGGAGATCAGCCTTTCAGGCGGTGCTGCTTTGCCGCTGCACACAAGAGAGTGGCACAGCGGGGGAAAAGCAACACAATGTGCAGAGATGGAGAGGCACACATGGCCGGGGAGGGGTGGGGGGCAAGAGCATGGTAATGCAATTTAAAGGAGAGGGGGAAAAGAAAAGAAAGAAATAGGGGAAAATAGGGTTAGCATGCATAAATAGGAACCTTGGGCCCTCTCCTTCGCAGCAAGCCTAACAGCAGGATGTCTCCAGCCACAGTAAATCCGCCGCTTTCTAAGCAAGGATTTGAGTGACCTGCAGAATTTCCTTTCTGTTTCTTTCCCTGAAAAGGGAAAGATCAGGAAATCTCTGCTACAACCCTCTTGTGCATCTGAGAATACTTTAAGACGACTTCCCTCCTGCCACTGCCATGTGCTCTAAAATGAAAAGCACAACGATACAGCAGAGGCTGGAAGAGCTGAGATCTGACCCAGCGCCATCCGAGCGCAGGCTGCACCGTCCCAAATCCAGCCTGGTGCGGCACACGGGGACACGAGCGCTCCGCCGACCAAGCAGAGCGCTTCCAAGTTCAAGGCACAATGGTCGCAGCTAAAGGAAAGAACACAACCCCTCAAAAAAATAAAACAAACACTAAAACAGTCAAGAGGATCAAAAAAAAAAACAACCCCAACAACTGGGGGGTAATTTTAATAATACAGAGCTCACGGCATGTTAACGATTGATAACCACTCGGGGCAAAGACTCCTTGCCATCCATCAGAAGAGCAGCGTAACTTAAGACAGTATTTTGGCCTCTCGACTCTGACAGCATCTTAACGTCTTTGTTAAAGCAGGAAGGGCAAACTACGTCACCAAAATCTACTTCACGGTACCTGTGTCAGGCTGGAGTACCGTTACATAGGATTAGTGTTATACACTGATAATGCTCTTTGGAGTGAAAGCTGATTGAACTTTGCCCCTTAAGAGCGTTTAGACAGTCTAGTGGTCTGCTAACCCACATGGGTTTGCCCATCGCTCTTCCATTCCCAACCGGCGGACGGCAACTCGGTCCCCTGAGCCTCTTCTGCAAACTCCTCCTCATCCTCGCTCCTCTGTCACATCGGTAGAGAAATACTCATCGTCCTCACCCCCGAAGGCATTTAGTCACTGATTTAGAAGTCGCTGTGTAAATCCTGTATCGGCCGATGTCCCTTTTGAGTAATGCTGCAGAAGGGGAAGGTTACATTACCTTTTGTATTTGGGTGTTTTGACGGATGCGCTCTTGCAGATTTAGTGGCTGTGGTTTAATGCATTATTGCTCTGGCCTTCTGTAAAGGTTACTGTTTTCACATCAACAGAACGGGACGTGTGTGCCTCTGCCTCAGCAACCGCAACAGCTGCTGGCAAAGGTGGGATTGCGTTAACGTGTCGACTACAGAGCGCCGGCACTCACGGGGCAGCTGCCGCAAGACCAGACGTTATCATAGAGATGCACGGTGAAACCATCTCAACACCTTGGCAGCAAGGTGCACCAAAACCCAGCTGCCAGCTGGGGAGACAAAATTGCTGAGGGAAAGCTGGTTTATCGAGTTCCTATCTCTCCCCAGCCTCTACTGTCTTGCTGCCACCCTTGCATGTCACCACGTTGTCCCCTGGTTTGAGCTGCTGCGACCACCTGCGGGGTCATCCTGCACCACAGAGAACTGAGGCAGGCAGAAAAATAAAACCCAACAAACAAAACCCACTCTTCCCCTCCTCCCTATGCTGAAGGATTATTTTTAGCCCAGACCACTTGATAATCTGGTTCACGGCGTATCTCTCAAACTACCGCATCAGCACAACCGAACAGGCGGCCTAAAAACGCTGCAAGGAGAATGAATACACAGAAAAAAAGGTGAAGCCTTTAAACCGCTACTGATGCCAAGGCTTTTGCACTGCGAAACTGCAGCTTAACTGGTAGCCCTGGACTGCCAAATAACCCATTAGCCAATAATAACCTAAACAATCCGATCCAGAATTCCAAAATGTCCCTGACTCCTGATGTTCTTCATTGCACGCCGATGTTTTTGAGATCAAGACTACAACCAGTGGTGCAGACAGTAAGCGCAAACCGAGATGACTTTATAGGGAAAGAATTAGCCAGCAGTCTAATGCTGAAGGAGATGGATTTACATTTAAAGGCGTCTCACACACGGTATAAATGTCACTCCTTCCTCGCAGCCCCCCCTTCATCCCAAAGTCACTGGAAAACAAAACAAAACAAAACACACAAAAAAAATTCGAAGAAGAGAAGAAGTTGAAAGTGGAACCAAACCAAACCAAAAGTAAATAAAAATGTTCCACCTGATACCCCAGGGCACGGAACAGCAGGCCCCGCAATAATGAGAGTGAGGAATGAAATTTTAAAATGAATGCAAGTGGGAGAAACTGCAGAGAAAATTGAGACGGAGTTTCACTGCTATTTATCCCAGACAAAGCGAACATGCCCAGGTCTGAGCAACCCACGGCACGGGAACAGCACCAGGATGGAGCCCCGACACAACTAATCTTCCTTTTCTATTCCCTTCTGTGCTTTTGAGAAGGAAAGGGGAGAGAAAGCAATTTAGTGTAGTGATGCAACTTGTTTACCTCTCTGCACCCGCTCAGATATGCTGGCTGAAATATATTTTGGGAGGTGCAAGGGAGAAGGAAAAAGAGACAGAAGGAAGGGGAGAGGGAATGACAGGAGTGGAAAGGACAAAATTGTAAGACAGGCCTCCAAATTTCGCCGTTGCCCAGCGGTTCATGAAAGCCGCGTCCATTTGGCCAACAGCATGCCAGCAAAATCCCATGGGCTTCCCAAGACTTACTGTGCTTGAACCACTTAAGCTCTGGCTCATTTTACCGCGGTGGAAACGCTCAAATGAGCAGCTTAGATGGCAGATCTCAGGGGGCAGCGTGTGCCTGGCCCAGTTTACCACCAGGAAAAGCCAGCCCACTCCAGCACCAAGGCTCTGCCGCCTTCTGCCAACGCTGGACGTGCTCAAGCAGTTGGGAAACAGAGCTTAGGGCACACGGACATCCTCACCCTTCGGGGCTGGGGATGCAGAGCGAGGCTCCGGGTCGCCCTCCGCTCCCAGATCAGATCCTGTGACTGCAAAGGGGAGAAGGGGATGGAAAACGCAGAGAGGTTGTGGAGTCTCCTTCTCTGCAGACATTCAAACCCCCCTGGACACCTTCCTGTGTGATCTGCTCTGGTGACCCTGCTTTAGCAGCTGGGTTGGACTGGGTGATCTCCAGAGGTCCCTTCCAACACCAACCACTCTGTGAAAAGATGGAGGAAAATGTTTAATGGCAAATACTGACTCATTTCCCCTGTCATTCTCTAAAGCTTTTTCCTTGTCCCTAATGAAACCTAAATAGCATTACAAAGGCAGAGTCGGTCTCTTACATTAAGAAAACAAAAGAACCTACCAAGTCACCAACTTCTGACTGCTTTACAACCCCCTCATTAGAGCTGATACATCAACATTTACATGACAAAACTCTTTTTATTAGAAGCAAACTGTTCTTAAAATATATATATATATACTCAGTGTCTCTTTGTAATTCGCCTACCACTTCAGAACGTGTTAAAATCACACATAAAAGTTATAGTAGCCGAACGCTCAGGAAATAAGACTCTTTTAAAGGTTTAATTCAACCACTAATGGATTTTCTCCCAAGTTAGGAAACATTTATATATTGCTGATTTACTGCAGGTGTGGTAACAGAATTTGGACTTACACATACCAGCTGCAAGCAAATCAAGGAAAAGGCTCCATAAATCAGTTTAAGGCACTATAGGCTTCATGGTGCTTGGACTGAGACAGAATTTCCCCACACAGGCACACAAAACAAATGGGAGTTTATAATTTTTTCTGTCACAGCTCATAACTTTTAAAGGTTAGAAATCAAAGCACCACCGCAGTGGAATTTCATACATTTGAATGGAATGGACATAAGGCATCCCAGAAAATGATTTATATCATCCCCTCTTCACACAACAAAAGAATGAAGAATGCAACGATTGTGACAAAGGCGTTGACTAATCGTGTTTTTCGGTAAATATCTCCCCTTGAAATTTCTCTGGATAGATCAAGAATCTCGACTTTCTCTTTGTTTTACGGAGATTGTTCTCCAGCAAATATTCCGCCTTTTCAAATGAATCTTCCAACGCACGCTGCGTTTTGCAGGGTTTTTTTCCAACAAGTCGCCCTGGCTCAGAGTCAGATATTGTAAGACGAGAAGCCACAGTGACTTTATCCAAGAAATATGAGGTGGCAGAGATCCAGTACGCCCAGCACTCAAGGTGAAAGAACAGCATGGAAAAAGATCCACAAATTAATTGTCAATTATGGAAGGCTGCCGGAGTGAATACTAGATGCATGCATGGGGTAATTTACCCAGGCACCTGCACGACTGAGATGTGGATAGTGCTGAAGCAATTACTCTATTTTTTTTAAAAAGAATGAGATATCATCATCAGAAAATGGCATTTTAAAAAAAAAAAAGAGGAGCAAGTTTAAGTGTTTCCATACACATAAATTCAGCGGAGTTGAGCAATGGAAACTCAAACAGACGACGGTCCTCTGGCAGAATGGGGGTCAAAGTCCCTGACTGAAGGAAGCCGCCTGCAAGAAAGGGAAATCTGTTGCTCAATATGTTTTTCCCAACCAAAAAGATGCCTACAACATGGGCATCCTGCAGCAGGAGGATGGTGAGGAGCTCACTTCTCACACCACATCGCAGGGAAGTCACCAGGTGGCGAATTTTACCACCTTCTCTGAGGTGGTTTGGATGAAGAGCCTGGGAATGCTCTGGAGCACCCATTTATCAGCAATTCCCCGGACACCCTGCACAAACTCTGGATCCTTCCTGAACAAACATCAGCGAACCGCCTCCTGGCTTGCGAGACTTCAGGGATGACACAGCACATTCACTTCTTTTGTCCGCGTTCTCCAGGTGGCTCCTTGGTCCAAGCTGCCATCCGCGTGCCAGGGAGCGCGGGGAGAACGAGAGATTAGAGTCAGTGCAGCAGCTGCTCCTCCTGGCTCTTTGAATAGCGGGAAAACAGCTTTTACCCAATGCACGGGGAGTGATATCATCAAGTTAGCAAGCCAAGAACAGAAGGGATACATCAGAAAGGAAACAGGAACAAGAGCTTCCCTTTACAAAGCAAATAGTCGTGCTTTTTTAAAGCAAAATCTTTCCCTATAAAGCTCTCACAAAGCACCTCATGGGAGTTGAGACCATTTTCAAGTGCTGGAAGAAAAACAGTCCCGGGGTTAGAGCGGTAACCTGGATCTGGGGAGACCCACTTCAGTTCTTTGCTCTGCCAAGCGTTCTTGCATGACCTTAGGCAAAAACACTGAAGCTGTAGTTAGCGGATACCTTGGCTTCAAAAGCAAAGGCAGCCTAAGAAGT
This sequence comes from Pampusana beccarii, assembly GCA_013399365.1. NCBI lineage: Eukaryota > Metazoa > Chordata > Aves > Columbiformes > Columbidae > Pampusana > Pampusana beccarii. The sequence continues at coordinate 19,215 of VWYH01001038.1, read as the reverse complement.
TCTTGCCTTCCACCTGCCTGCCATTTGCTGCCTCCACACTTGCGCTGCCCTGAGAGCCCACAGGCGCTACCCTGTAAACCGAATTACTGAACAGAAAGATGGTAAAAGCAAGATTTTTGTTGTATTTCGGAGGGAGGAGGGTAGTTTTGCGCTGGACCGCTAGAAGGATCCACAATCAACCGGCTACGGCAGCAAAAGCGCAGGAGAAGAGGGGAGGCCGGGGAAGCCCGCGGTGGCACAGGGGCTGGAATAAGCAAGCAGGACGAAGGCCGCGAAGCCAACGTGCTGTCCAAGCCGGGTGGAAAAATCCCTTTGGCGGTGCCAGATGCTCTCTGACAGCATCAGGCACTGCTGCTTGAGACGGACACGGCTCCCCCTCCCCAGCTGCCCCTGCAGCCCCCTTGGCAGGGCTGCCTGCTCTCCTGGTAGGGAAGGCAGAAGGAAACATATGTCAGCACTTCACCTGCTGCTGCTTGGAGGAAGAAACAGGCAGCAATTTGCTTAAGCCAGCACCTCCACCGAATGCAACGAACGTGCTGTGTAACCTCCCCGCTAAACCCTGGGCTCCCGTGTCTCCTCGCTGGGGACGGCAGCGGCTCTCACGCTCTCGGGCTGCCGCGAGGATAAATAAGAGTAAAGGCACCGAGCCACCCCAGGTAAACGGGGGCCACGGGGAGACCGGCAGCAGAAAGCAGCTGCCAGTCTCATTTTGGTAAGCTCCAGTTTTACAAGCTGACATGCAAATCTCTGCTTACCCTACATAATCTGAACATTCTCCTACAAAACCCCGGCTCCTGATTAACTCAGTACATCACTTGCCAGCGCTATCTGAATGAGCCTGTGAGCCCAATTAGCAGCAGATGCAGCTCTAACACTCCTCACCTGCTGTGCTTACCAGTCTTCAGATCAGGAAGAGAAGGGAATATATCAAAGACTTGCGGAGGGAAGGAAGCTTAGCAAAGGGCTCAGAAAGGATGAGGGAAATAGATGTTTGCAACTGTTCCTCAGGCAAGGAAGCAGAGCCCTATACAAAAGGGAAAACATATGGGCCTAGGGAAAACATTGCTACAGATCGTGAAAAACATCCGAAGGGCTGTTCTAGCACCCCGGGAGCAGGGTGCAGGGGCAGCCCGGGGCGCTGTCAAAGCTCAGGGGACCTCCTGGCCCTGCCTGAACCCCTGGGAGCTCTGCCACATGCACAGCATCTCTGCACAGGCTTCGGCGCATCAGCACCGGCAACTCCATCATCCCACCTTTTCCACAGGTTCTTCTTGACCTGCCTGTGTTTATTTCGTGCTTTCAGCGCTCTCCAGGCTGGATGGGCTCTGAGCAACCTGATCTAGCTGAAGATGCCCCTGCTCATGGCAGGGGGGTTGGACTGGATGAGCTTTGAAGGTCCCTTCCAACACAAACTATTCTGTGATTCTATGAAATGAGGAGCCTCTCCTGTTTACAGCTGCAATACTAATACAACCCAAACAGGTAGCACTTTAAACTAAACTTTTACAGAATCACAGAGCGGTTGGGGTTGGAAGGGACCTCTGGAGATCACCCAGTCCAACCCAGCTGCTACAGCAGGTTCACCAGAGCAGATCACACAGGAAGGTGTCCAGGGGGGTTTGAATGTCTGCAGAGAAGGAGACTCCACAACCTCTCTGGGCAGCCTGGGCCAGGGCTCTGGCACCTCAAAGGAAAGAAGTTTCTCCTCATGTTCAGATGGAACCTCCTGTGCTTCAGTCTGTGCCCGTTGCCCCTCATCCTGTCATTGGGCGCCACCGAACAGAGTCTGGTCCATCCTCTTGACATCTGCCCTGGAGATATTTATTAACAGCGATGAGATCCCCTTCTGAACTCCCAAACTCCAAAATCATCTCCAAGTTTTACCTCAGAACCTCCATACAAATGAAATGACTGCTCTTACCCACCAAACCATCTGTCAGCTCCTGCACTTCAACTGTTGGCACTATTTGTTTTAACAACAAAGAAAAAGAACATTGTGCCATTTCAGATTTTTGGTCAGCGTTGTGGAGAACTTGCCTTCGGGAGCAGGTCCTAAGATAAGGGTTAGGAGTAGTTAGACATGAATCCCTGAAGCCTTGAGATGCTGAGAAAAGTGGATTTAACTCTGTATTTAATGCTATGATTTTCTATCAACCAGCGGAAGGCAGCTGCACACTGTGTATGCCGGTTGCTTACATCTCATTCCAATAGCCCACGTCTCTCTGTGTTGGGCAAAAAGAGCCTGGGCATGCCACATAAACCAGTGGCCAATTCAGCAGTAACTTCTGCATGTCCATCTATTCTAAACATCAGCTGTGCCAGCAGTAAAAGGATAATAGATTTTTTTTAGAATAGTAGACATGTGTCTTACATATATATACATACATATATACATATATATATAGCAGTCACATATTTGGTGAATCTTTTTTGTCGTTATCTTCAAGATAGCAATCCCGGTTGTAGGATATAGATTTAACAGAAACATGAGGTGTTTCAAAAAGATGGACCCAATTTGAAATCACACTGCTTTGAAATTGGGTGAATCTTTTTGCAGCACCTCGTACTTCGAAAGGATAGTCCTATTCACGGTGTCCTCAAACAGGCCATCTAGCATTCCAGGACCAGTTCTGTACATTTTTACTGATGTCTATATACTAAATTTGTGGCCTTTGGGAACTGCTGACCAGCCCCCAAGTGCCACCTGCACATCACCCACAGCAGCATCAGAGGAGAGACATCCCCAGGCCGAGCCAACTGGATCGTGCAACACAGAAAACCTCCCCGCATTTACCCACAGTCGTCTCCATAAAACGTCCTTCAGTCTCTAAAATACGTCACAAATGGCCAACGCTTCCAAACGACGTTTCCGACAGAAACACAATTAAATAGATGGTTTTGTTTTCTACAGACACATTCCCTTATCTTTGAAATGGGAATGATGATGCATTTGCAGACAGAGGAAATTAATGTCTCTTTCACTGGGCTTTACAACTGTATTTGCTTTGCAGACGCGCACTCCTCGTCTGCAGCAGGAGAAACTACTCCTGCAGTTGACAGGAGAGCTGTCAGTGGTGACCGTCGTCACGGTGAAACACGTAAAAACACGGCCGAATTCCACCCCTGCAGCTCAGGTACACGCATCAGAGACAGGAACACAGATGCAAAAGACCAGGAGCAAACAAACAGCGGGAGAGATTTGTTAGCCACTACAACAAAGAAGTTTTAAAATTACTTTTCGGATCTAGCCTTTCAAAGCTGAAAACAAAAGATCAAAATCATGCAAGAATTCTAATTGAAGCTGATAAGTGAAGGAAAAAATCTGTCAATAATACTGAAAATAAAGGAGAACTGAGGCCGCAGCCTGATCTTCAGTTCTCTAGAGGACAAATAAAGCAGTTTAAGGCAGGTCCAGCCCCAGGTCTACCATGGGACCTCTGGTCAGCTCCTGGCTACTACAGGAGCCTGAAGACCTGGCAAAGCCCGTGATGGCTCCTGCTCATTCCCAAAGGCAGGCTGTACTTCGGCTTTTAGGCCTCATATTCTTCCAGAGTATTGGCATACATTTAACAGCTCGTGATACAGAGTGAGGGTCAGAGTAGACTTTGGTGGGCATCTCTGTACCGCATCTCTAAGACAGCTGCCGCCTGCCCTTGCAGAGAGCTGAAGGTACATGGAGCCTCATGATCTTCCGTTTCATGACATACCTGTCACGTACCTGAGAAGTCTGGCATTTTTTAAATCGTACCCTCCAAATACCGTTCATTTTTACAGCATGACAAAATACACAGGCATCTGTGAAGAGAATTCCCTCCAATTGAGTAGATATCATCATTCTGCCCTGCATCCGTCCTACACCATTAGTTTGAGTTGGAAGAAGCTGCTATTTTAAAAGACCTAAGTAGGCCAGTCATCTTTGGTAGTCCGAACCAACCTGCTCATTTTGCTCTAGAACATCCTGGTACATTTTTTTGACCCAACATCATGATTCCACTTATTCAATATAACTTGTGTGACTACCAGGCATGTGTGAGTCTGAGGAATGAATACTGAAAAAACACATTTCACAGATCTGGCATTCAAATTGTGGCAAATATGCCCCTACGTACACATTCTGTACGACAGTGAACATCCAGATTAAGTTCCCTAAAAATACGTCCTTTTAAGACAAGCAATCACAATGGTCCAAAGCTTATAGCATGATGAAGTATTCTGGGATCAAAGGAATTTGGGTCATGAAGCACTGAGGAGGAAAATTTTCTTTCACAGGGCCTCTTTTTGATTCAAAGGCAGAGAAGTGCTGTCGGTGCGTTCCCAAAACGACCTTTTCACAACTGATCCTCCCCTTCCCTCCCTCACTTTCGCAGAGGGCAAAGGTGTTGCCCTCATGACTGTCCAGCACATACCCACGCCAAGGTTGGTTCCCACCTCATCAAACACACGGATCCCGACCTCCCCAGTACAAATACGGCTTTAACAAACGAAAATCACAGATGAAACCCCTCTTTCGGTGAGTAACCTCATTCCTTTTATTACAGAGACTGCAACAAGCAAGCGGTACCAACAACTAAAACCATTTCTCATGGCCAACGGCAGGCAGCTCTCGTTGAGTCAACATCTCAAACCCTCATGTTTCACTTTGTTTGGTCTAGATGGTATGAACGCGGATGACTGAGGTGACCAGCAGAAAGGTCACGGCCACCCAACCGTGGCCAGCACCACCAGGACACAAAATCAGAACAGGCTCACTATCAAATTAAAGCCTGCGTGTGGTAGATCGCTCTTACCTGTTCTTGACTCTTGGGACTGCTGGGATGGCAGGGCTATTGAGTACTCTGAAAGCATGAAGTGTGACACTATTTGAGGAAATCAAAAGGTGTGAATAATATATGCATATTCTGCTATCCCTGGAGACACGAAGCCAAGAGCACCCAAAAATGCACAGAGGATTATAGCTGAGCTGTGACTTTACAGCTGCAACTTGGGATTTTACACATAATTTGGGGGTTTTTGTTCTTCATTCCTCATGCGGGGGGGGGTAAAAAACGAATGAGCTGTAAAGAGGACTGACAGAACATGAAAAAAATGAACTGTAAGATCCATTTGCACTTGGATTGTTGTTTGTGGTTTTTTTTAATCAGAGGGGGGAAAAGACCCAATTACTGTGCTGAAATGAAAGATTCACTCCGGAGAGTCACCGACACTTGTCAGACTGCACTTCATAGCTTTCCTCCATGACCACCGGTACAATAAGCACCCAGTGGTTAACTTCCAGTGCAAACATTTCAAAACATCAAGTACATGAAAACAGTCTGTACAGAGATTCCTCGTGATAGTCCCTAAATGTCCTCCAACGTTATTCAAAGAATGAGGAAAAAATATTTGTTCCAAGATACGTGAAAGAGTGGAAAATTTGATGCAATGCTACTTCAGATTAAAACCAAGCAATTTCATTTTATGCTTTATATGCTCTCCAGTCCCACTAAGCATAATTATAGACGTCTGTCTACTTACAAATCTCTCTGTACAATGGAAAAAGGAATACAATTTTTAGTTGTCCAAATTACAAGCGACTGTAATACACAAAAGCAATAAACACAGGTTCTGCCGGCAATCAGATAACACTTATCGTAAACAATAGCTTTTGCAATTTATTTGAAACAGGTTCAGCTGCTACGACTTAAGATTTGGTTATTCTTGTTTTCATGTTGGATTTCCAGCAGGTGGTGAGGACACGATAGAAGTGTTTAACCACGAGAGATTTCAAAAAGGGACTACCATTGCATTGCACACGAAATAAAACAGAGATTTACTCTGTAAAATCGGTTTTCCATCTCCCAGTGGCCTCTACCAGTTTGTAGAGGCTACTTCCAAAACTTTGCTTTTCTTAGCTCTCCCAACACCACATACAGCTTGATGCCATGCAAAAGGTGACCCGCGTTGAGCAGTGACTCCAAACCTCATCAGATCTGTGTGCTGGTTTCTTATGCAAGCAGGAAATTGTACCATGCACTTGGCCCTGAAGGACACCTTGGTCTTTTACTTGGGTGGCGCACCATACCATCTTTGGTGGAATAATTTGAATCCCAAAATGTCTGGTAAGAGAAAGATTGATGCAGAAGGAAGGCAACTTAATGACAGATGGGACAGCAAATACACGTTTGTGTTTCAAGGAGAAAAAACAGTATGTCTTTTATGTTATCAGACTGTGTTGGTGATAAAGGAGTACAACGCATATAACCGAGTGGCAAACACAAGGCCAGCGGGCCAAATCCTAAAATTACATTCGGCCCTTTGAAGGCAACCAGGAGGCTGATGTGCCACCCCTGCTCTAGAAGAGGCACAATGGATCCACATTGCTCCATGCACCCGGGTTCTCCCACCCACCCCATCACTCACCCATTTGGGACACACAAAAATGCTTTATACGCTCTCCAACCAAGTAACTTATTTCTGTCCCACTTTCCCAGTCTCAGGGGCATCGGATCCAACAGGTTCATTGATAATTTCCATGAGGACAAGGAATGTTTTAACATCAGCGGTCAGGGGTTCGACACTGCTGAAGCCACAAAAAAATCTGCTGTATTCTGACATTATCCCTCTCCCTCCAGGTATACATCACTTTGAGTTGCAAGATACTTAAGGTTTGTACTTTGTTTATTTTCCTAAAGCAGATTAGCAAGAAAATGGAAGGTTAACAGAACATTAAGGTTGAGAATTTAAATGAACTAGTTAGGAAAAACAAGGCTGTAATTCTCTTAACCACTCTACGCCAACCATCTTGCACATATTCAGAATTCAATGCTGTTGTAGAGGATGGGAAATTTATGTTGCAGTATACCTGTAATGTGACAGAGTCACATTTATTGCAGGAACTTTTAATTTCCTAACTTGTACATTAAATTCCCAATATAGTTTCGCGCTGACTCTCTTCTGTTGGTGGTGGGGTTTTTTAAACGCTCATTTCCCGTGCTTTAAAAATAAACGAATGAAACAGTGTTTGAATACTGAAATAAATGCAGATGACTTTTGCCAATTTCTACATACAATTTACAGACTAAATATATCAATCTACATCACACCTATACCTTTAGAATCAATTACTGAAATAACCATATTTAGTGTGCAGAATCCAACAGCACATGTAATTGGAGCCTCGCACATTAAAAGTTTAGAGAAACCTTATGCATGTGTGACTAGAATTTCAACTACCCACAGAATGACTGCAAACAACTCAAAAAGGCACAATATGGTTAAGGTTCGGGGTGAGAGAAGGAGACTTGGAAATCTTAAAAACTCCTCCCAGAGGGAACTGGTTTATGTTGTGCGAACCCTCCTCACCACCCTTCCAAAAGCTCCTCCTCAAAACCATGACTAATACAATTCCATTTGACGAGTTGTTGGGTTATTTTTTTCTGTAACTGAGTTACTAAAAGTCTTCAGGCCAAGAACACAGTGGCAGCCAAGTCAGCCAAGATGCCACCTACACCTCGCCAAGCAGCACTTGGCGCCTTTAGCGGCCACAGCTTTCACTTGAGCTTTTCCCATCCAACTTAGAATCTCAGAATGTCGTGAGTTGGAAGGACCCACAAGGCTCATGGAGTCCAACTCCTGTCCCTGCACAGGACAACCCCACAGGTCACACCGTGTGTCTGAGGACGTTGTCCAGTCTCTTCTTGAACACTGTCAGGTTGGGGCCGTGACACCTCCCTGGGGAGCCAGTTCCAGTGTCCAGCACCTCTGGGGGAAGAACCTTTTCCTCATGTCCAACCTGAACCTCCCCTGGCACATCTTCCTGACATTCCCTCGGGTTCTGTCACTGGTCACTGAAGAGAAGAGCTCAGCCCTGCCCCTCCTCCTCCCTTGTGCGGAAGCTGTGGCCGCCATGAGGCCTCCCCTCAGTCTCCATGCTGAACACAGCCCTTTCCTGAACGATACGCTTAGTAAGGAATTTCTGCCCTCATTAAACTGCTTGACTCCTGCAAGTGGCCAGCTAAATTCAGTTAAAAATACTTCTTTTCCTGCCAACTAAGTAAGCAGGCTCTCTCCAGCAAGCCATCAAATATGCTTGTTTAACACAACACCTTTTGTGAGCCCCACGGCACCCCCAGCCGAGGCTGCTGTTGGGTTATCGCCGCACCAGTACGGCCCAGGCCGGCAGCCCTGCACACACATTTCTTACGTTCACATTTGCTTTAGGGAGGGAAAGATGCACTGAAACAGAGATCCAGAACAAACACAAGACCTCGTAGCTGACGTAACCCAATAACCATCTTCAAAGCTTTGTCCTTCCAAAACGGGGACTGAGGAACAAAGCTACTTAAAACTATTCTTCTTCCGCCCAAAATTCACAAGCTAATCCAAACAGCAAGAGAAAGGTGACTATCTCACCTCTTGCAAGAACATATCTCAGAAATGGAGGCTGGCAAATGACAGACATTTTTATTTTTGCAGCCTTGAGATGCAGAGCAGATCTCAAACGCCATTTAACGTTGCCACGCGCACCCGCCTTCAGCAGAGGCTGAAACTTCGGAGCGGCTGCTGCGTCTCATCGCGGCAGAGGTATTGCACTTTCCCAGGCCAAAGTTTAAAAATCCCCAAAATAGCTGTAGCGAATGTGCTTGCTACGGATGCTGAGGAAGGGCAATCTGGGTCGTCTGCTCCTCGCAAAACTATGCTGAAGCCTGGCCAGATTCCAGGAATGCACATTTCCCTGCAGATGGCTACGGCAACATTCAGCAGCAGCAACCATAAAAGACTTCCACTGCTCATTATGTGTTATTATGATTTTTATTTTTTTATTTAAAGAGGGTGGGCTTCTCCTCTCTCCCTCTTTTTATTTTTTTAAACCTATTTATAGGTAGTCATCACATGCTTAGATTTCCCCTCCAGCATTTGTTTAGCTTTAAGCCACCTCAGGCCAAAATTATTTTATCTGTTCACTATATTCCAGCCTGGTACACTGCAGAGCTGACTGAATTACTGCCAGAGTACTATGTAAATCAAACCCACATGTTAAGTAAAACAGTAATGCAATGCAATGAGTGCCTGTCCACAATCATTCAGACATAGGTGTCACTCCCACGTTTACCATATGAATAGATGAAGATTTCCTCAAAGCAACAGAATCTTAATTCTCCCCCCAGATTCAAATATATGCATTAAGGAAACACTTCAAACATCAATATCTTTTTCTCCTAAGGCACACTTCTTGCCTGTAATTAGTTTCCATTGGTCAAGTGGTTTTGCTTCTATATAGCAGGCTATAGTAATGTTTTAAGTGATGCTCTGTGATTCATCCTACAATAATACGACTTTTTTTCCCATTAACCCAGAATAAGAAGGAACGGAGAGAAAAAGGAGAGAAGGGGAAAAAAAAAAAAGATTGCCTGCAATCATATTGTTACACTGTGCACAGTTTATGGCTGGCACACATCCAGTTTGCGGTTGCGATAAGAAATGTGTAATCCTATTATACGGAGAGGAGTCAGAATGTACAAATAGGTCCTGGAAATAGGAACTTCTCCTGTAAGATTATTCTTTTTGCCATAATAGTTCTGCAAGTAGGTCTAGACAGTAGCTCTCCGCTATTCTCCCCACTGCTAATGGAAAGCCAGCTGCCAACACAATTCGCCATACAGGAGCTGGGAGTTTTGCGGAAGACAAAAAGAATTTGCACTGTACATTTGCATACAAGAGTGATGTTAATTAGAACTACGGCAACGAGTGGCTCACGGCCTGGCACGTGAAGAGCGTAGCGCATCGTACAGAGAGAGCCCGGTTTGCCCCAAGTTCTCAAATCCTGCACGCTAAGCAGTTTGTAAGAAACATTAACTGCTTCCTGGCGACAAAAAGCTGGTTCTAGTGGTGCTTTACGTCACTGCTTCCATAATAAGACAATACAGAAACCACTTCCTGAGCATAGGGTTCTTGGGCTGCTAAATGGACGTTTTTGCACTGAAGGTAGAAAACCAAACGCCACCTACCACGTAAGTCAGCACCCCTGGGGAGTTAAACTCCTGGATAATTCTGACCCGATTATCTATTTTGCTCATTTCCTTCACATGACAATACTGCATTGCTGTGGTCACAAGTCAGAAAAGCGGCTGTATGTTCCCCCACGTGCACAAACGCTTTTGACTTAAGTTAAAATACAGGATGGCGCTCTCTTGAAAAAGAGTCATTTTCTGCATAAGGGTCCTTGCAGCAGGAAGGTGATGAGATCTACTCCAGAAACAGCCGCACTCTCTAGTGACCCAGGTCATCGCTTCACCTTACTCCTGTCTGACCAAAAAGTAAGTTCCTCAGAGAGAAGGGCTTTTGAAGTACAAAATAGCAAGAAAGAGGGGCTTTTTTTCTCGGAAAAAGAATAAATACAACAACCCACAAACGTGTCACGCACGAGTAAAGGCCATGGCCATACGGCTGCAAGGTAAATATAAGCACCATAAATTAGCTCAAGCAGCAGCAGGGTACACGAGCTTGTTCTGAACCCCGTCAGGCTGTGGCTAGAGCATTATCAGCTTGTGAACAACCTGGTTTGGTGCATTTGTATACACCAAGCTAGACTGGGTATATTTTCATGCCACTGCAATTACTTCTGTGACTGCACCCCAGACATACTCAATAAGGACTAACAAATGCCTTTAGCATCCTGCCTTCCAACCTGCCACAGCAGCAAAGCTCACAGGTAGGAAATTTAATTCTCTTCAGGGTAGAAAAGGGAATAGGTGATGAGAAAGAAAGAAAAAAAAAAGACAAAATAAATAGTTCTATTAAAATCAAGATACTCTACATTTACAGGTATACAGAAACAGTGACTAAACGGTGCCCTAGGTCACAGGAGTACACGTGCATTTCCGTTAAGCTCAGCAGGAGGATATGTGTGTGTAAACTAGAATTTAAATATACTAAATAACTACGGTGTGTTGTTTTTTTATACCTTGAATAGTACATTAAGATCAGTGAATTCCGGATTTTTCCTCACTAAGAGGAAAGCATCAGGCCATGTGGTGAGCGAGGGCATCTGCAGGTGAGACCGGACGAGGTCCCTTCCAACCTCTGCAGTTCTGTGAGTCTGTGATAATTAAATAATATTTATTTCTTGCAAAAAAGGGTTGAATGTCACAAATTCTAACTGTAAAATAACAGTGAGGGAATCAGATTAAAATGATTCTGTTGAGGTAAAGTGGGCAGTAACACATGTATTGCAATCCAATTAGCAGAGAGGCTTTTCCACATGTTGTTAAAGTGCCTTTTGCACCGAACTACCTTCACCTGACCTGACAAGCAGTGAATTATCTGTTGTGGCTGGACTCGGCTGCAGATTAATTAAAACAAAACAGCACAAGAAAGAGATGGAAGCAAACTGTACAAAAACTGCATAATTTTCCTATTAATACGAACCTAGCATGTTAATACAAACCTAGCAATTTGCAAAATCCTCCAATAACAGGGAAGTGATGAGTAATTAAAAGGAGTGAAAGACAACAAAAGCAATCAGAAATCAGCCCCTTAAAAAAAAAGAGAGACTTGTTAAAAACATGATATGGATTCTCTGGCTTGTTTTTTGGTTTGCTGGGGATGGGGTTTGTGGTTTTTTTGTTTTATTTTTTCTCCAGAGCTGTATGGGTTTGTTGGTCAGGGTTTTTCCAGCATTTTCTCACTCAACTTACTGTTGTCATTATAGAAAGCAGCAGAAGACACTGTTACATGTGCATGCAGACACAGTTTCCCAGCGATTACTCTGTGAACAAAAGCAATAACACACAACGCGTGCGGTAGGGCAGGCCATTTAATCAAAACAACCTTTAAAAAAAAAATCGTAATCATCTTCTGAGGGTTATTCAAGGTTTCCTGCAAGAAACACACGACTATTTGTTAACCCAAGCACCACTGTGGAGTCAGCTCAGAAGACGAAGGCAGCGAATGGCAGATGCACCGGGCACCCCTTGAGCGAGGGACCCCCCTCACAACGGGTATAGAACCACGGAATCACTGAATCATTTAGGTAGGAGGAGACACTCAAGATCATTTAGTCCAACCATAACTTAACTCTGGCACTAAACCATGTCCCTAAGAGCCTCGTCTATGTGTCTTTCAAACCGCTCCAGGGATGGTGACTCCACCACTGCCCTGAGCGGCCTGTTCCACTGTTTCACAACCTTTTCCATGAATAAATTTTTCCTAGTAGTCAATCTAAACCTCCCCTGGTGCAACTTGAGGCCATTTCCTCTCATCCTATCACTTGCTACTTGGGAGAAGAGACCAACCCCCTCCATGCTACACCCTCCTTTCAGGCAGTTGCAGACAGTGATCAGGTCTCCCCTCAGCCTCCTTTTCTCCAGGCTGAACAGCCCCAGTTCCCTCAGCTGCTCCCCATCACACTTGTGCTCCAGACCCCTCACCAGCTTCCTTGCCCTTCTCTGAACTCTCTCCAGCACCTCTGTGTCTTTCTTGTAGTGAGGGGCTCAAAACTGTCCCCAGGATTGGTGGTGCAGCCTCACCAGTGCCCAGTACAGGGGACGGTCACTGCCCTGGGCCTGCTGGCCACACCGCTCTTGATGCAGATACCCCCACACACTCCCCAACTTAGCCTGGGAGGACACCAATGGCACTGCAGCCTCAAGAAGCCTTTGTCACCACCCCCACCCACAAATGTCATATCATAGAATCATAGAATAGTTTGGGTTGGAAGGAACCTCCAAAGCTCACCCAGTGCCACCCCTGCCATGAGCAGGGACATCTTCACCAGCTCAGGTTGCTCAGAGCCCCGTCCAGCCTGGCCTGGGATGTCTGCAGGGATGGGGCATCCACCACCTCTCTGGGAAACCTGGGACAGGGTTTCACCACCCTCAGTGTGAAAATTTCTTCCTCACGTCTGGCCTGAATCTCCCCTCCTTTAGTTTAAAACCATCACTCCTTGTTCTGTCATAACAGGCCCTGATGAAACGGTGTTTATTTCAGACCCAAGCTGTCCTCTCCATATTCATGCAACACCATCCTCAGTGCACAACCCTGGTGCAGCTGTGCAGCCTGCACTAAAATAAAGGTGTGTTGTTTCCAGCCAAGCTGGATCCACTACCTCCCTCGTACTTTTCTCCTTTCCGTGAATGATCTCCTGAAAACCATTACGCAGCTTCAAGAGACACTGTAATGGTGACGGGGAAGAAGTTGTCCCCTCAGGGGAATGTACTGTAGTACTTTTGGATGGGAACTACCAGAGTTTGCTGGTATTTTCTTTAAAACACTCCTATTCTTGCTTGGGATACACAAGCGTGATCAAACCCCCCCTGACTTCTGCCGGTTCCTGCGCTGGAATTACATTGCTCTTTTTTGATATTTGGCTGAAGTGTGAGTAACTGATGTCATTATCAAGTCAGAGCTACACAGAAAATGGAATCCGCTCTTTCGCAAAATCCTTCAGCTAGGATAAATCATATTGCCTCTATGGGCGGTGTTTTACATAACAAAACACACATAGATAAAAATAAATCAGCAGCTGGGGCTTCAGCATAGCTCACTTATGAGGGAAGGTCCTTCCACATCTTCTCCATCATCTCCTGACACAGCAGCAGGCTGGAAAATTTTGTCTGCAACTTTCTCGAGGACTCAGAATGGGTTCTTGTACCTACAACAACGCTTAAACTGTACAGGAACAACTACTCCCTTTGTACAAATGTGGCTGGTGACATCACGATGTACCTTTTCCATGTGTGTTTTAGAAAAGATCATTTAAAACCATATCATAGAATGGTTTGGGTTGGAAGAGACCTTAAAGACCATCTAGTTCCAACCCCCCCGCCATGGACAGGGACACCTTCCACTAGACCTGGTCACTCGAAGTCCCATCCAACCTGGCCTTGAACACTCCCAGGGATGGGGCATCCACAGCTTCTCTGGGCAGCCTGTTCAGTGTCTCATCACCTTCATGGTTTACTTAACTTTTAGTCCATACAAAAGGCTAAAAAAAACCCCACTTGCATAACCGCAGTCCATTCAACAAATCATGTTACACCAGGAAAGCCTGAAAGAAAGGAATGATGTACCTCCTCCTCTTCTGCAATTTGTTCCCTATTTTATGTCATATTCTGTAAGCACATATTTTGATCTTTGATTTACCTTACAGAAAGGAAAAAGGAGAGGAAAAAAAAAAGGCATGAAATAAGTAAAAGGTGCTGTACTAAACACAAGGATAGATAGGTAGTTACTGGTGGAGGGAAGAGAGAGAAATTCTACTGATCTATGAAAAAAGATCACACATGAGCTAAGAAAAATTACAGATGACCAAAAGGAACTCAGTAATTAACAGCAGATTTCCCACTGACCACTTATGAGCTGAGCAATTACAGCAGTAACAATCAATTTTATTAATTCATTTTATATATGCGGAGAATAAAAGAATATTTTTAAAAGGCAGAAAAATACAGGAAAAATCTTCAGATGAAAGCACTTTTTCTTTTTCGAGTTCTGTTTCCTCCAAGAAACACTAAAATTAGAGGTAGCCTATTAAAAAGGCTCCTGTTCAAAATGCCAATTTAAAGACCTTTGTCCAAAAAACCTGAAGTATGAAGAAATGCCTCCCCTGGCCACAAGCCCAACAATTCCTCTCCCCTCAGTGTCCAAACCAAACACACCACCACACAAGTCTACCCAAAAGAACACACCAGCTGCATTGAAGTCCCAATGCAGTTTTCATACGGCTCATCGTTTGAGCTAATTTAATTTTAAAAGGGTCCTGATGATTATTATCCGGGCAAAAGGAAACTATATAGACAACACAACAGCGGATTGCCACGATCATTTTATCTCTTAACTAAAACCACAGCTAACGGAAGAAGATGAAACAAGCCCACTTTGCTAACCACCAAAAAGCTGCTATCCAGTTGAAGATGCCCCTGCTCATTGCAGGGGGTTGGACTAGATGAGCTTCGAAGGTCCCTTCCAATCCAAACTATCCTATGATCTTCCAACCATTTCCACAGGCTGGTGTTGCCCAGTCTGTCAACTTTTGGCAATCAACTGGGTGCTGTGAACACGACCAGTCTGAGCAGGACAATTCACCACCACAGTATGGTACAATGACTACTTAAGTCACCCCTCCAGACCACAAAGAGGGTGCGATTTATGGTCCAGACACTGGTTGGAGGCTCAGGTGGTCTGGGCTCCACTCTCAACACCATCACACTATTTCCTCAGGAAATTTAGTGCTTGCCTCTATCTATAAGGCCAAGGTCATATCAAGTTGACGTGGACTGTATAAATATCCAAGAATAAAATGATACAGTTCTAAGGAATAGATAAACAGCTCAGGGCTTAAAGTTCGGCTGTCTACAGAGTTCCAATTAAATCAGAAGCAACAAGCCTTCTATGGAAACCTTTCTGAAAAACACTCTTGGATTAGGCGTATTCCTTGAAACTCCGCAGGGACATAAATCAGTGCCACTGATCTGCACACTCATACAGTTCGAAGTCCAGCAATACTAAAGTGAATTTCATTGGCTGGGAAGAAATATTTCCATGAGCAGGCATTTCTAAATTAGGGATGCTTTGGGGTTTTTTTTAATGACTGGATGATATTTTTGCACACAATGTCAGTTGTGATCTACACACTCCCAACTGAAATTTTTCTCTTAGTGTTGAGAATATTCTTGTGCATGAATATAAAAAGAAAAGGAATAAACAAACAAATTCAGCCTCTGCCCAGCAGATGAATGTTTTTCATAGGAAAGCAAAAACATAAGGAAAAAAAAAAAGGCCAAATGATTTGACCAAGGTCAAAAATGCAAGCCAGTGGGAAAGCGAGGAGTAAAGTCAAGCACATGATTTTACCTGTGGATTTCAGCGTTTGAAGCCGATCGCTTACCTGATAGACCTCTTGTCTCCCGGGTGTCTGTGTCTAAACGCATACTCGCACCTTAGAAATAAATAAATTTTGCTAAACTGCAATGAAGACATTTTGGGTTAATGTCTGAGAGGGAAGATGTTTGAGTGAGTAGGAAACCAGCTGTTACAGGAGAGATGAGGCTCAAACCCATTCCTTTTCCAACAGCCTTTGAGACACCACACAAGCGATGGGACGTCAGGCAGCCAAACAGATTTCAGCAAGGCAGCCGCTGATCAGTCTCTGCCTCGGTTATATCTCTGGAACAGAGATAAGAGCCCACTATCCCTGGATTAGGTTTTACACGAGGTACATGGAGCAAGCCTAACATGATTGTTTTGGAGGACAACGACTCTAAATGCTGACAGAGATTAAAACACTGCTGCACAACTGTGGCCAAATAAGGCAGAAGGAATGCTAAAAAAAAAGCTAAAACAGAAACACAGTCCTTTCAGATCGGTGTGCTCATCCTCTCTGCTCATTTCTGGTGTAGAAGAGAGACCGTAAAGCACCAGAAGTAGCCATCAAGTCATCTCCACCTCCAGCTGTTCCCCCTCTCTGTTCTGAGCACTTTCTGCACCAACACAGACACCGCGGCAGCTGCTGGAGCTGCGACACCCCCGGTAAGTGATGATGGGAGCAGATCCTCCCACTGAGGCGCTCCTTTGTACCTCACAGCCTTCCTATCGCGACAAGTTTGAGAGTTTCCCAGCTCAGGCAACTCTTCCACACGCAGCCAAGGATCTGCCCGCAGCCAGCAGTAATTAAAATTAATCATTCGCAATTATTTTTTCATGGCCATGTTCATAAAGAGACACTGCCAGCTCGCCGAACCCTCAAAGCTGACAGACCTTGAAATAGGCTGTGGTCAGGTACGGCGCGTTCCTGGGTTCCAAGCAGTTCCAAACACGCTTTGCACAGCGATTCCCCGTCCCGCAGCGCGGTCGGAGCCACCCCGGCCCTGCAGTCAAACACCTGAGCCGGCATCGACCCGGGGGATCGGTGAGGAAGGAGGTTTTTCAGATAAATACAGCCGTGCCTGTAATTATTACTGCCCGCTTTGGATTCAGTGCTCTATCAGTGTTAGAATTTCTCATTCTTGAATCTTAGCATCTCACAGACTTGACATTCATGTTTTCCATGCATTTAAGTTTTTAATCACTACCTTCATCCGTTTCAGCTTCACTGGCCACTGCTTATGCTATTTTGAGGGAGGTGAAGAGGCTTCTAAGGTACAGAGTAGCCTGAAGGTTATCAGTTTCCGAGCTTCAAAACTACTGAAAAATTATATTTACAGAGGTAAAAGAATGGATAAAATTTGATGTAAAGGCTTAGGATTGTCAGTTTCTGCAACACTATTCACTTAAAGAAGCAATTTTTATGGAAGTGAACATCTACTATTCATGATAGCAGCCTTCATCAATTCTGTCCCTTTGAAACTTACCATAAAACGGAAAAGCGCGTGTGTTATGTATATAAACCCAAAATTTGTAGGCAGTATGTACGACCAAGACCGTCGCAGAGACAAAGCAATCTCACACCTAACAGCTTGCAGATCCCTAGGTATCAACCTGCATACTGCTCCTTCCTTCCCATCATCTGGAATACTGATTTTTACAATATATACTGGGGTAAAAAAAGAACAACAACAAAATTTTCACTGGATATACTGAAGGAGGAACAGGGCAATGGGATCCCCTGCCTCCCACCAGGAGTGTTCTGTACTTGGAGCTCAAAACTGGAACTAAAAGCAAGAGACTGTGGAAGATCCAACTTTCTACATTACCCAACTCTCACTAAGGCTTTCGGCCAGGAGACTTCAAAAACAAAGTCATCCCCTCTTTGCTGAAAGAGAGAAATGCCCAATAAACATGTTTTCCTTTTTACCTTTACAATCTAGAGTGATTTTTCTATATGGTATGTAGGTATGATGCTGACCAGGAAACAGGAGCACTGAATGGAGAGGAAACAGCTATAAAGGCAGGGTTCAGAAAATCTCCCTCTCTAGGAAATTCAGCCAGAAAAAAAGGAAGCAAACAATGTAAAACGACTGCAGCACTCGAGCTCTAAAGTCTCCACAGCCGTCAGTGATACCAGGGCAAGCCTGAAAATGTCACCCCAGACTTCTTTGTTTTATCCAAAGTAGCAACTTCTTTCTTCCTACACTCCGCATTTACCTCACGCTTCCCTTGTATTGTTCACCCCAATTTTTAATCATTACGGTTTCCTAATTTGTTATGCATGATCATTAAGCCAGTTTCCCACCGAATCATAGAATATTCTGGTTGGAAGAGACCCTCAAGATCATTGAGTTCAACCACAACCTAACTCTGGCACTAAACCATGTCCCTAAGAACCTCATCTAAACACCTTTTAAACCCCTCCAGGGATGGTGACTCCACCACTGCCCTGGGCAGCCTGTTCCAATGCCTGACAACCCTTTCCATGAGGAAATGCTTCCTAATATCCAATCTGAACCTCCCCTGGTGCAACTTGAGGCCGTTTCCTCTCATCCTATCACTTGTTACTTGGGAGAAGAGACCAATCCCTCCATGCTCAACCTCCTTTCAGGCAGTTGCAGACAGTGATAAGGTCTCCCCTCAGCCTCCTTTTCTCCAGGCTGAACAGCCCCAGCTCCCTCAGCCTCTCCTCACCAGACTTGTGCTCCAGACCCCTCACCAACTTCGTTCCCTTCTCTGAACTCTCTCCAGCACCTCAAGGTCTTTCTTGTTGTGAGGGGCCCAAAACTGACCCCAGGATTGGTGGTGCGGCCTCACCAGCACCAAGTACAGTGGCACAATCACTTCTCTAGTCCTGTTCCCACACTATTCCTGATACAAGCCAGGATGCTGTTGGCATTTTTGGCCACCTGGGCACACTGCTGGCTCATGTTCAGCTGGCTGTTGATCGACACCCCCAGGCCCCTTTTCTGCCATTTGAAGATGGCAATGAAGGCATTAGGGCCCTAAAATTTAGGGCTCCCCCTTCTCCCTTCTGCACCACGAGCCCTGCAATTGCAGCGAGACACCCCAAGATGTAACCTCAGAGCCAGGATGCCCATTGCCAGCTCCCAGATCAGCTCTCACTTCATCCCCTCCCTTACACAGCCCCAGCATTTGGGGCAAAAAGGGGCAGCAGGGTCGGGGTCTCCTGTTGAGCTGCCGGGGAGAGCCCAGCAAGTGCCCCAGCATCCCCCCACGGGCTTTTCACCACAAAGCTTAATTCTCACTTGGGTACTTCACATGATATTTTGCTCCTCACCCCTCAAATTTTCAGTTACCTGGAGGACAGACCTCAAAGGCGTGCAGTACAGAATCACAGCATGGTTGGGG